>JANHGC010009468.1:5650-16570 GCA_027560395.1 Boaedon fuliginosus | reverse complement strand
TTTATCGCCACTAAATAGGTCTCAATATAAGCTCCTAATAGTGTTCGGTCAGATTCAGATTTCCCCTTCTTCCAGCAGCACTCTAGACGTCTCCTCCGACGCTTCATCCCCCGAAGCTCCTCAATGAACCAAGGGGACTTCCGGGGTCAGCAAACAGTGAGAGATCCCAAAGGCACAACCCAATCCAGGGCCCCAGCGACCGCATTATTCCACGCCGCCACTAGGTACTCAGCCAAGTTGTGGGTTAGGGAATCAGGAACCTCCCCAAGCTCCCTCTAAAACCCAATTGGGTCCATTAGGCACCTGGAACCACTTGGTCCCGCCTCCCTGTGGGGTGGGGTGGGCGTCAGGAAGTCCAATTGGATAAGGGAGTGACAAGGGTTCTATAGCCCCATTACCAGATCATGGCGCCAGTACTCCGAGATAAAAGCTAGATCAAGCTTGTGTCTCCCCCCTATGAGTCGGACCCATAATTACTTGGGTCAGGTCCATGTTGCCAGGAAGGCCATGAACTCCTGTGCCACATCCGAGGAGTTAAATCAAGGATAAAAACAATGAACATTGTTGTCCCAATGTAAAGGTTGGCTCAGAGAATGGCAGATTTAGGAGACACCTACTTCCCTTTTATGGAAAGAACTGTGTCCACCACTGTGCACAACAAAACTGTTACAAAAACTGAAGAAACACTCCATCATCATGCATTGGCAATAAATTAGTTCTAAACTGGAAATAGTGTATATTTGGAGAAATTCTTGTCACCCTACTCTCTTAATTGTAATATGTAAGAAAGATTGAGATTCTTATTTGTAAGAATCAGTTTCACTTGAGCTGGCTGCCATAACATGACACCAGCCTTTACAAAAGAAGCACATTTTTGGGTTCCATTTATTATTAAATGTGAAAAAACAGACCAGAGTGTTGTTGTCAGAAATTGCTTATATGTGTTTCATTTGAAAATAATGTACTTTGTGGAATTCTTGTCTTGAGAGTTCTGGGAAATTTGTTCATTAGATTGTTTCATTCCAGGCTGCTGCCAAAGAAATTTGATACTATGTAAGTTTCACCAGGTGGATTCACTTAAAGGCGATTTTACTTAGTAAGAATCAAATTTACAAAATTGAAAAAAATGCTTATAAAAAGTATGGTTATATTTTATCATTTTGTTTAACTTGCTGAAGATTTCTCGATATAAATGCAATATTTAGTTGCTAGTTTAAAGATTTCTACAAAACTGTGCTATTAATGTGCTTATAGGAATTAAAATTCTTATTCCAAAGGTGCTTTCAAAAAGGCAACTGGACTTTCTTGATTTTTCTGCAAGACTTTTCGCTTCTCACCCAAGAAGCTTCTTCAGTTCTAATTAACTGGTGAATGGGGAATGGAAAGGATTTATACTGTTTGCAATCAGTCTGGGTCCTCAGTCATCTAAATCAGAGTGCCAATGAGTGTGGAATTGACTTGGAACTTTTGAAAGGGCTGTACTGAAAACAGAAGATAAGTTGTGTTCTATCCCTTCCTCACTGTTGAGAGGGCTGTTCAATTTTAATACAGATAGCCTCTTTGACTCTTTCAAACCAGTTTAAAGAATTCATATAAACAACAAAAATGAACTTACAGACTGGATGCCCAATGCTGTTCTGTACATTGGGGATAACCACAGAGTAGGTAGGTGATCGGAAAGGGTAAATAGTAGTTGGATTTGTAGTAATAATACTCTGAGAAGTCCCAGTAAAGACAGTAGAGGCCGTCATTGGACTTGTAGCTATGATGTTCTGAGTTGTACCCGAGAATACAGTGGAGACGGTCAATGGAAACCTCTTCCTTTTGCCAGGCCTTGGCTGGTAAACCCAACCTGCAGAAATGTTAAAGAGTACGCCAGCTGAAAGATAGAGTTTCTTTTGAAAATCCTTACCTAGTAAAGATATGCATTATTAAAAGTAACATAAACGTCTCTGTTGTTAAGTCAGAAAATCCTATTTGCTGAAGAACAAATATTCATATGTACAATATGAATAGGAAGCTTACAATCAATCTCTCAGAGGGAAAAAGAAATACTGTTTCTATTTGTAATATCTCTTGTTATCATGGATTTTGGTTTGAGCTATATACAAACATTAAGTCAATTTGGAGTCCTGGCGATTACATGGATAAGCCCCTAAAATTTTCTTGGCAACATTTTTCAGAAGTGGTTTGCCTTTACCTTCTTCTTAGGGCTGAAAAGAAATGATTGCCCCAGTTATCCAGTTGCTTTGTGTAAGATTATTACTCATGCTTAGTAACTTTAATCACTACACCAAATTGGTATTCATGCCATCAATATTATCACCCGATTGTGGCATAACTTTACAATCAAGACAGAATACCAACTTTGTTAAATAAAACATTATTTCTGCTAATACTAGATTTAATGCCTTTCTTATTCTATTATTCATAATATTTGCTTTAGTATTACAGAATTTAGCATCAGATTATTTTTTAAATATGTATATAAAATCAGAATCCTGGAAATTATTGTATTATCTGAATTGTATATCACTGGGAATAACACAAAGACATGCAATGAGTTTATACATTTAAAACAGGAACACCAGCAGAAATTCTCAGCGTTAATATAATTGAGTTAATTAATATTAACATATGCCTTTTGTTGAATAAACTATTTTTTCCCAGATGTAATTTCAAATAATTAACATGGTTTACATAAATCAGCGGAAATGCACATTCACAAGACAGATGAGAGAAAAGTTGCGGCTTTCTTTCTTTGATTGTTGTGGACTGCCAGAGCCACTGAGAGTCTGAAAGTTTAATACATAATTCTTTCCATATCCTAAATATGTCTCTTGACAAAATGAGAAAACCTTAGTGCTCATACTAATATACAGATATTGATCTACATGTGATCTATAGGAGAGATCTACAGGATTGATCTACAGGAGTCCCGTGGGATTGGGCGGCCTATAAATTCAAATAAAATAAGTAAAATGTATGGTGGCATGTCACCATTCATTTGGCTACTTGTATGTCTTTGGGAGAAGATATACATGGTAAGTCAGAAAAAAAACTAAGGAATTTGCCTCATTATTTAGACATACTATGTTTTTTTTAAATCTTCCAGGATTCTATTTCCTGAATGATTATATTTAAATACCATCTTTCCATGCATGAACCTATGGATTACCTAATGGCGATCAGATATTAAAAATGTATAAATAATTCTCTCTCTAGTACCAGGAAATTCTTCTCTGTGTTTTTCTTTTATCTTCTGAGCTTCATCATAATAAGGTTTCTTTTGTTCTTCAGTGAGCTTGTTCCATTCCAATCCAAGCTGGACACTGATCTCGGCATTATTAGCAGCAGGGTTAGCTTTGGCTAAGGCTGGCCGATGAATTCTTGCCCATACCATAAATGCATTCATAGGACGCTTGACATGGCCATCTCTATCTTTGCTGAACGGAGTATCTGGTATCCCTACGATAAAGTAATATTAATATTTAGGTAATATAGGGATGGGTGGAATATACTGCTAATTCTGCGGTATTCTCTGGGCATTGAAGTATGATCCTAACAATAATAATAAAATGATTTTTCTCTACCTCAATTGTTGAAAACACTGCTGAATTCTGGCAACAAATGCAAACATTAGGCTCAAACATACCCCAATTCTAAATTCTAATTATGATGATTGCATCTGGCTGTAGATTATGGATTTTGGTGACTAGTACAGGGCCATTTTTGGCAAGTGTCATATGATCTTATTGTAAAGTGAAATTATAAGATGATAGAGAACAGTGAGGGTTGTGTAATTTACTTTTCTACTGCATATGGAAGAGGTAGGAGTGTGATTTCTCTTGGAGCCTTTATTTATCTTCAGGCTCTGCACTGATATTTTGGAGAATCATGTGCTTTAGACTGGGGACCTCTTCTAAAGGAGTTGTTGGAAATAGAAAAGAGGAAAAATTTGTTATAAATCCACTGGATTTTATAACTAATTATTTCTCTCACTACATGAAGCATGGTAAATGTTAGTAACTGCATAAAGAACAAGCAGGTTCTCTACCAGTCAGGGCAAACTGTATTTGAAACTGCGTGAAGTTTTCAGGAACAATTTGCAAGATGGCATAGGGATTGGAAATTCACTAGGTGGTTACAAGACGTCTGCATTTATTACTTTGTATTACTGAGCCACCAAGAATTTATGATTGAAAATAAATATAAATCTGATACAATGTAAATATTCAGAGAGATTACATTTGACATCAAAAAGACTAAACTGGTTTCCACAATTACATGCATAGCTCCATCACAGACTATAGTGGGAGTTCTTAAGTCTCATTATAATTTTTTTATAGCATTGCCATTTAATGGTATACTTTGGTGGGTCATCCAGGGATACTTATTCCCAATTAAATGTTATGGCTGACCTGCTGCAAACACTTGAATGAAAACAATTCCCATTTAACAAATGAAAATTACCTTAAGAATCTTGGGTTTTAAATATATAGTATTCTGTGCATATTGATTTGTGAGTGTCATTGTTTAAAAAGGTAATAGTAAAGGTTTCCCCTGTTCAGTTGTGCTTTTGCTCTAATCCAGTCCAACAAAGATTCTCATCCCAACAAAGAGGATAGCAGAATAACAGAGTTGAAAAGGATCTTGGAGGTCTTCTAGTCCAACCACCTGCTCAAGCAGGAGACCCTATACTATTTCAGACAAATGGCTGTCCAATCTCTTCTTTAAAATCTCTAGTGATGGAGCATCCACAACTTCTGGAGACAAGCTGGTTACCATATTTTTCGGAGTATAAGACGCACCTGAGTGTAAAAGGCACATTAGTTTGTGGGGACCAAAACAAGAAAAAAAATCTTGGTGATTCACTTGCTTTCATTTATGTTCTCATTTGTGCTACACTCTGTCTGTCTGTCTCTTTTTTTCTTTCTCTATCTCTCTCTGTATCTTTCTATCACTCTCTCTCTCTCTCTCTCCCTGTGTCTGTCTGTCTGTCTGTCTGTCTATCTTCTGGAGATGAGGGAGGTGAAAAACAGGCCTGTTTTTTGCCTCCTAGGACATCTGCATGCCCTGAGAACTCACTCCCCGCCAGAAGCATTCTAGAGGCCAAAAATGCCTCTTTTTTGGCCCAAAATGGGCCATTTTCTTCCATTTTTTTGCCTCTTGGAGTGGGGGGGGAGTGAACAGCAGGGCATACAGATGCTGCAGGAGGCAAAAAATGGGTGAAAATGGGTCATTTGGGGGTGAAAACAGGCCATTTTTTTAGCAAAAAAACCAGGGCATTTGGGGTCTTTTTTTTTTTTGCCTCCTGGGGCATCTGCATACCCTGGTCACTCCCCCTCCACCCCCAGAGGCAAAAAGAAAATGGATGAAAATGGCCCATTTTTGGCCTCTAGAATGCTTCTGGGGTAGAGAGTGAGTTCCTGCCCCAGGAGGCAAAAAAATGAGCAAAAACAGCCTGTTTTTTGGCCTTCCGAGGCCTCTGTAGCTCGCATTTTCAGCCTCCTATACTCAACATTCAGAGTATAAGACGCACCCAGATATTCATCCTCTTTCAGGGAGGAAAAAAGTGCGTCTTATACTCTGAAAAATACACTAATTGTTCTCACTGTCAGGAAAATTCTGTCAGGATGAGAAACAATTTAGCAACTTCTTCTCCTGCCTTCTCTCCCCCCACTCCCCAGTCCAGGAAAGTGATTTTTTCTATCATATGACCTGCCCTTCAGATACCTTGTTCACTCAAGATTCAGATAGCCCTAGCCCTGCTGGCTTTTTGGAAAGCTTTTAAGACCTGGCTGTTTTGCCAGACATGGAAATTAGAATAATTAGGTCTGTAAGGTCTTGTTGTTCTATTGTAGCACGGCCTGCTCTTGGTTACCATTTTAAGCTTTTTACGTGTTTTCCCCTAATGAGGTAGTTACTGCACTGGTGTTTTAAGCTATGCTAGCTGGCCAGATATCAGCCGTATAAATAGAATGAAATAAGTAAGCTACATCAACACCAAAACAAATCGTATTATGATACATGGATCAGGCTTCTTTCTGGGAGCAAGTTCCATTGAAATCAGTTGGATACATTTCCAGATAACCAGGTTGTCACCAGATGAATAGCATTCTGGCCAAAGGCTTGTTAACTGAGCATCTTGACAAACTTTTTTTCTCAAATGCCCAGAGCCCTGTTTTTTTGTCCCCCATTTCTATTAAACGACCAACTCCTTGAACTCCAATTTAAATATCACATCTGTCACTAAATTTACTATCTAAGAATCTACCAGTTCCTTTCTAAACAAGCCAGCAACATTGTATCTCATGAAAACAAATTCCAAATTTTAAATAAGTACCAGGGTAGGCACAACTGGCAATCATTTGGAAAGCTCCTTGCAAGATAAGAGAAGTGTTATACTGCACTAAGAGGCAATTCCTCAATAAGCCAGTAGGATCTCTTAGCTAAAATCAGATCAAAGAGTTTTGTGTGAGAAAAAAACCACATAGCTTCTGGAAGAACAGAAAGAAGGGACAGAAATTAACAAATCCCATTCAGTATCCCTTTACCCATTTATACATAGTATGAAATTGTATCAATTTAATATCAATTTAAACAATTTCAATTCTTTTTCTTAATTGGAAAGTCCAACCCTTTTATGGTATAGTTCAGAATTTTTATTCTGCATCTTTTCTAATCTTGTGTAAGAATGTTGAGATAAACAACTATATGACGTTGTTCCTAAACTGTTTTAGACTTTTAGATCATATTTTCATTATGATCACAAACTTACACAAACAGAAGAAACCTTCTGTCTGAAAGCCAGATCTGCGTCTAATCCAGTGGAATTATTTTTTTCATTACTGCAACATATCTGTGACTTTTCAATGATTTGGCCATAACACCATTATCTTTGGGAATACTTAAGTATTAAATGAAGAGAATGTTTACATTCATACAAAATACATAATGTTGCCCCTTCAAAACCCATACTTCCATTAACCCACTTATTCTGAGCGTACTTGAAATTATTTTTGTAGCCTTATATTGGAACAAGTATCTAATTTTCAGTTTCCAGCAAAACAAAATCGTTACAATGAAGTTCAAGTAAAAGTGTTCATTTATATAACATCTTCCATATTAAAATACATTGAAAGAAAAATTAATAAACTTTCAGTCTCATTTCTTTCATTTTAATAGTAAAACATACAAGTTGCTTTATAATTTTGTCCAGTATTATATTATCTAGCTATACTGAGTAGCAGATAGTAGTTCAGAAATTCAGGTACTTTCCCACAAAAATTTTCCAGAAATGGATCTTTAGTCTATAAAAACACATATACTCTACCACTGAGATAAAAAAACACTTTTTATAAATATGTCTTCCCCAAATAGAGTAATTTTATAAAATGTAAAAATATTTTCAAGAGTAGGTTTATTTACTTGCTAATAAGATGATTACATTTGTGGTGTTTGAGTCTGAAAAAAACCCAGGAAGGTTAATATAAAAATCCTAATACTGGACCGCTTTCAATAGCAGCCAGTTTTTCTTTACAGCTTTGGGTAAAGGTGTTCCTTTTTTGTGATGGGCCATGTGGAAGTTTCAGTGTTTAACTTTTCACAAATGAGTAAGAATGAAAATAAATGTCTGCATTCAGGATTTCTATTAGGAGAATATTGCCTCACAATATTACAAACAGGAGATATTTTTGTTCCCTAACTCAACAGGACAGAGTTTATTCATATTCACGTAGCCCAATACTCTCGCTCATGTTATACTGTAATATACTTGTGGAATGCACAGATTATAAAAAACCTCTTAAGGACACTCATAGAATCAACATATAGCTGCTGTGAAATTCTAACCTTAACTATATTTATTCAAATCCTATCAACATCTGTGAACTGTGGAATTGCTTTCAAGAAATTAGTACCAAAAACAGAGTAACCAACATTTAATTATCTGAATCTCTCTTTCTCTCACTATAGAATTATATACAGTATAAATAAATGGCTTTAGTGATGGAAGACAGAATATTTCTGGCTTCCGTTAATCTTATGGCAGTGATAGCTAACCTTTTCAGCACTAAGTGCCTGAAGCGCGCGTATGCACCCCCAAAATACAATGTATGTGAACACCCCACACATGCATCCCTCCCCGTGCATGCAACTATCACACCCCTGTGCATGCATGCGTGATCCATGTACACCCCCTGTACGTGTGCATGTGATCCCTGTGCATGCCCACCCCCATGCATGTGCTTGTGAAACCTGCGTGCGCGCCCCACCCCCTGTGCATGCACGGCAGAGACCTGAAGATCAGCTGGCCGGCGGGAGGCACATGCGCGGTGGAGCTGAGCTGGTGCGACGGCTCACGTGCCCAAAAGAAGACTCTGCGTACCACCTCTGGCACGCGTGCCATAGGTTCGCCATCACGGATCTATGATAAATACTGTGTATCCCCCCAAAAGAAAACAAAGCTGAGGTCAGGAAATTGTTTTCTTTTTCATTGACCATGAAATATAGTTCACAAGATAAACATTACTATTTCCACTATCAAATTAAATAATTGAGGATTCCATCTGTATGTCATTGAAAGGGCATTTTATTAGCAATATAGCCAAATTCAGTTGACGCAGACAAATGTATTTTTAAACAAAATTGCAGAGATGCCTTAGAGGAATAATAAAACCTCTGCCTTTTGATACAAACTAACAATTTATACAGATATTAAAATGTGAGGCTTCTAACAGAATGAACTTCTCATTCATATTCAGCTATGCTATGTCATTCACTGAAAGACCCATTACCTGCTCCTTGTTCAACCAAATTTGTTCTTCAGGATTATGAGAATAAAATGGAGGACTATTTGATTATTCTAGCTCCTCCTAAACAAAATAGCAAATAACTAATTTTTTTATTCCTAATTATACCACTTCTTTGATCACAATTATCTGTGGTCTGGTCACCTCTCCCACTCACAGATTACTATTAAATATTGTACATATGGTTACCCTTTCAAACAGGCTGTGACTAGGTAGTGGGCTGCGGCCTGGGGGTTGGAGACTCCTGGTTTATTTTGTTATTTCAGATATGTTTTTATCATTCTGATTTATTGTACAGTGCCCAGAGTCACAATTGAGATACGGTGGCTATACAAATTTGATAATTAAAAGCCTAACTCTTTTATTGTAACATAGGGTTTTATGGATTGGTAATATAGGTTTTACTCTGTGAAATTAAATCCTAAAATAAATGTTAGATTTTAGGCCTATGCAGCATTTTTTATTCAATTTCAAAGACAGGTGTGAGCACAAATACAACACTAGTCTTCAGCTTTTTAAAGCAGCTGCATCTTTTGGAATCAAATTTGAAGCACCACACAGGCCTATTACATTTTAAGCTGTTCTAGTATTCTTTGTCTCTGTCGAACAGATATTTTATCCTACCTTTATTATTTTGATAAATAACTCAAAGCATCAAACATACATAATACTCCTTCCTTGTTCTATTTTCCTCACAACACTATAAGGGCGATTGCGCTGAGAGAGAATGGCCGGCCCAAGTCCTCCCAGTTAGCTTTAAATACTTAAATTGGGACTAGAACTCAAGTCTCCTAGTTTCTAGGCCAGCACCTTAACCACTATACCAAACTGTAAAACAATTTGAGAAGTATAATCCCCGTGTACTTATAGGTTTCATGCATTGTAATTATGCATGGTTGTATATGAATTGCTGACTCAAAAGTTTGAGGGGTGGAGTGTGCACTGTCTTAAACCTTGAAATAATAGCAGAACTCTTATTGTTCAATCCAGTGTTTACGCATAACAATTTATGGTTAATATGATAAATTCTGACTAATTTCTAATACCTGCATCTGAGGGTAGCACTGTGAGAGGAACATCTTTAGTTTCAATTTTGACTGAAGGCTCCAGCAAGGACTGCATTTTAAGGGGCACTTGTGTCACTGGCACTTTAGTCACTCTTATAAGCTCAGATGGAGGTGGTCCCTGAAACTGGATCCTAGTCCCTGGAGGGACTGGATGGAGTGTAACAGGAATCTTCAGTTCTTGAGAATGCTGTGTTCCCAGAGGTTGAGACAAACTAACATCCTGGCTAATGTGAGCAGGACCACTGACAGATGGTGGAGGCTTGGATGCCACCTCTTCCCTCCCTTTGCAATCTTCCTCCAGAGGCTCTACCAGTTCGGTTTTGATGGTCCCTTCTTTTGCAGATCCCAAGACGTTGGCATCACAGTTTTCCTTCAACTTCGCCTCTTTCTTGATCTCCTCCGCCTCTTCCACTTTCCCCAGTTTGACTTCCCCTACACTTTTCATACTGCTGCTACCTTCATCTTTGCCGCTGAGACGGTTTGTAAGCGTTTTAGACTCTCGTCTTTTTTTCTTGTTGCTGCTTCCCATAAAGAGCAATGGGTTCTCTGGCTCATGCTCCTCCGCTTTCACCTGTAACCCCTTCTGGTGCCCGTTTTCTTCCTCCTCTTCCTGCTTTTCACAGGCTCCTGTTTCCATCCCAAGGACAGGCTGGGAAAGCTGCCTGCCAAGACAAATCTGCTCTTCCAAAACATGTTGCTGCTCTTTAAAGGCCCCCCCTTCCCCAGGCTCTGGAAGTTTCTGTTCCTTGTGCAAAACGCTTTGTTTGGGAGAGAGGGGGTGCAGGAGATGGTGCTGGGGAGCCTGTTTGGGGGGGAACAGCAGAAGGTGCGGGTCCCTGCCCCCCTGGCCTGGCAGAGGGTGCAGGAGAAGATGGTCCATGCAGGCAGTGCTCTGCCAAGCCGTGGAATGCAGGAGCCGGTGCTGCTCTCTTGGGGCTTCCTCCTGCGCCCCCTTCTCCATGCCGCAGCCCGCCCTTGATAGGAGGATTGTTACGGGATTGTGAGCTCAGCCCGGTCCTCTGTTACCGCCCGTTTGTTTG
>JANHGC010009467.1:0-10673 GCA_027560395.1 Boaedon fuliginosus | reverse complement strand
ATATAAATCAAATAAATAAATAAATAAATAAATAAATAAATAAATAAATAAATAAATAAATAAATAAATAAATAATGTAAATAGGGAAAAAAAGCTGAAAGTGCTATGAAGTGAATCAGGTGATAGAAATGTTTTTTAAAGTATTTTCTCATAAACAATTTATATAATTTGTTATCAGCACATAAGGTATTGACAGTCAATTTGATTGAGAGCATCTAGAGTTTATTATAAGATGGGTGCTGTATAAATGTTTTAAATAAACAAACACATAAATAAATTTGGATAGTTTAAAAAAGGAATTTGGATCAAGGAGTCAAAATTCTCTGACATCAATATTTCTCAATAACTTGTGATGAAGGGATACATAATTATGCTTTGATTTCTACATGGAATTTATTTGAAAATACAAACTATAGAAGATTAGATCCATCTCCCCAAAAGTAAGACATTAAAAGTATGGATCCTCAAAGATCAATTATTTTTAACACATGGAGCAATGAAAGCACAATTTTCTTTCACCTGTGCAGAGTGAGCTGTAAAAGAAGTACATATGTAATTTTTCTGGTGGAATCAATGTAAAAATGGCAAGGATCAATGAGGCTCTGCATGGACCACATTATTCAGATTGTGTGAGAGAGAGACAGAATGGAATTAATTTTATATATTTCTGGTTATCATATATTTCTAATTAATGCAAAATGATTTTTTTTTAACATATGCTTGAATCTATTTTATCAAAACCTTTTGGGATGAACCTCATCAGAAGCCAAAATAAAATATACCTTTCTTTTCATTCATGTTTGGGCACTTCTATAACATTCAACCTAGAGAGGACAAGACAGTAAATGGAAAAAGTAAATGGGGATATATGATAGCAGTCTTCATAGCCTACGCTAATATTTCATACATACCAAAACTAAAGGAAGGGGAACTTTGAATGAAAGCTTACTATTCAGGGACAAACCAAAGACCCTTTTCTATCACCCCTGATTGAACACTCAGCATTTTAAAGAACACATAGAAAAAAAGTGCCTTGGTATGTGGAAAAATGTAAACTTTAACCACATAAGGCAAAAGCATATATTAAATTTATGAGCAATAGACATATATTATGCATGTTTATTAGTATTGTAACTATTTTGATGCTGGTACATATTTCAGTGGGACTGTTGCTAAATAAAACATTCTCTTTACCTGTTGGCTTCCTCTACTCATTGGATACAGAATTGCTATTCCACAACAACTAATAGGATATTTTAAGTTGGGTTTTGCAGGCTAATTTTGAAGAACATGAACTTCAAATAAGCCTGTCTAAAACATTCATCAATTGCCATGCTTAATTGTTTGATACATTAATTGTCCATTAAAAATGTAGATTTTAATGGGATTTTAAATGGAGAGGTCCCTGATGAAAGGATAGAGAGTGCCGATGGCTTTGTTGCAAGTAAACTATTCTCATCTGTTTAGTCAAGCAATACATTTCTAAATTTTTCCAAACATTTTTTTTCCTGTGTGATTTAGGAAAAGATAAATGTTTCATTATTTCCAAACTACCATCATTTTAGCATACTGTAATATTTGTTTTTATCTGTTAAATCATTCTCTAATTGATTAACAACAATGTAAATTATAGCAACACATATTTTTAAGCATTTTCCACCTTGATTTTATTTGGAACCAATGTCTCCACAAATAATATGGTTCAGAGTGAATGGCAGTACTGTAGATTCATTAAGAATAAACTGCGCTGAATTGGAAAATGAGATATATACAAGCATTGTCAAATTTAGTTATACTGCACTTCTAAAGATAGATCTTACAGAAGAATCTTAGATTAAGATCTGGAGGCATGAGCAATCTTAAATAGCCATTGTATCTAAATCCAGAGGATTATAACACTTAAAACAGCACCTGTCATATTTACAACTCCTGGACCAAATTGGACAGGATATTAAAGACGTTCTGAAACTAATATGTTAAATATTAATTAAATGCATTGGTTCAATGCTGGCTCCTTCCTTATGCTATCAATTTTGCCTTATAAGCCCTTTAGATTTTGACAGAGCCCAGCCAGTTCTGGATGCTGTTATTGCTTCTTCCCTTTTAGCTTGCAGCTAGATGTAGGCATCTGGCACTTTAGTGCATTTTAACTCTGGCTTGGTGTGACAAATAGGATGCACTGGTTTTTAAAATTGTTTTTACTACTTTTATTATCTTCTTTGTACTAGTTTAAGACTGTAATAAAGTCACTTTTAGTTTTACATCAATTAACGTGTTAAACCAGAAATAGAATATTGGCACTTCCTTTGGCATTTTCTAGGCTTCTGTTTTCAATTTCTTTTTATTAAGTTACAACAAAAGAATAAAAGCTAACCTCGACCATACTTTAATGATGATTTGGCTTTGGGACATCACATAGTCCTTGATGGCAATCTTAGAAATTAAGAGTTGCCTGTGAAGGAATTAAAGAAAACAATCCCACCCATTTTTATTCTGTTATAGAATTATAGAATAGAATAGAGTAGAATAGATAACAGTAGAGTAGAATTGATAACAGAGCTGGAAGGGACTTTGGAGGTCTTCTAGTCCAACCCCCCTGCTCAGGCAGGAAACCCTATATCATTTCAGACAAATGGTTGTACAATATCTTCTTAAAAACTTCCAGTGTTTGAGAATTCACAACTTCTGGAGGCATTCTACTGATTAATTATTCAAACTGTCAGGAAATTACTTCTTAGTTCTGGGTTGCTTTTCCCCTGATTAATTTCCATCCATTGCTTCTTGCCCTGCCTGTTGGTGCTTTGGAAAATAGCTTGACTTCCTCTTCTTTGTGGCAACCACTGAGATATTAGAACACTGCTATCATGTCACCTTAGTCCTTCTTTTCATTAAACTAGACATACCCAATTCCAGAAACCGTTCTTTGTATGTTCTTTGTATGTTTTACCCTCCAGTCTCCTAATCATCTTTGTTGCTCTTCTCTGCACTCTTTCTAGATATTAATCTTTAAAATCCTCTTTCATTCTTGGCAAAACATTCATTTTTCTCACAGATACTCCCCAACAGTGACAATTTTTCCTTCCATCTTAATATATTCTTTTTAATTTCATTTCATGCCTTAACATAATTATTTTGAATTCCTATTTGTCAAACCCTAGACAATTTATAGAGGTAGTCAAGGAAGAGCCGCCTCGAGTTCCCCTTTCGGGTGAAGAGAGGCGGGGTATAAATCCAATAAATAAATAAATAAATAAATAAATAAATAAATAAATAAGAGAAACAGAAGGAAAAGATGAAACTTTTGACTTTACAATTTTTTAAAAAGCATCCAAGCCATGTTAACTTAGTTTTAAATCCATATTAGAAGTTGAAGGAGTATTTCTGTTAAAATGTTGACTTGACATTTTATTAGATCTAAATCAGAATTATTACCTCAAGTAACAATAGCTCAGAAAATGTGCACCTGAGACATATTTTCTTAACAAATTATAGTTGATAAATCACCTTCATTAATATTTTCTAAACATCTTTGTATTGTTGGTAGATCACTTTGTTGGTAGATCACTTTCCTTTTCAATCATTCGTTATTCTGTAATCACAATAACAACAATGCAAACCCATGCAGACCATAATAGCTCCATTTCCATCCTTTCCTAAGGCATGGGAGAATTAATAGGTGTTAATAGTTTTTGGAAAGTCATTCAGATAGATGTAATATAGATTGCCCATAAATTGCTCATAAAACTCTTATAGGGGAGGACAACTATATTAAAGAAAAAAGATAGGATATTCCCTGAATCAGAAAGGTTAAATAAACATAGCCACTGTCTTCTCAAGATTGAGTCTCTCTTCCCCATCCAGACTCCACTGCCTCCAGACACAGGGATACTAGGATTTCAACAGCATCACTTGATTGGCCCAAAGTCAAGATGTACATTTGGGTATCATTGTTGATAGGTTTGTTTTCTTTCTTTGAGTCAAAATTTTGACTCCTGGAAGCTGCCTGTTCTGGTCCCAGAAAATTATTTTTGGCAGCATTTTCAAAAGTACTTTGGCATTGCCTTCTTCCTAGAGTTAAGAGAGAGTAGATGGCCCAAATCATGCTTTGTGCCAAAAGCAGACTAGCACTCGTGGTCTCCCAGATTCCAGCCTGGTGCCTTAACCACTACATAAACTGGCTATTAATGATACCTGGCCTCAAACCAATGGATGACCTCACTGTAAATGTTAAACAAAGCAGAGAGATTGTTCAATCTTGCATAGGTCACAACTGAAGGCCTGAAATAGCAACCCCTCCTTTGTCAATAAAGACTGAAAGGAGGAGAACAACTACAAACAACAGCTTTGATTCTCAGCTCCTGGAATGAATCCAAAGTGATCAATGATACCTAATGTCACAGAGATATCAAGGAGCAGCAAGATGGACTTACCACTTTCTGTCCCTACTCCACCACAGTTCTTCAACAAAAGTAACCAATTCAACCTCTGTATTGAACTCTGCCCCGAAACACAACTTATTTAGATCTAAACAATAAATTTCTTCCAGTTCTCTAGAGCTGAAGTTTGACCACTACCTTCTTCAAAAAGGGAGGTTGGAAATGAAGTCCAAGATAGCCTATTATGCAGAGGGTGCACTATAGAGACCATGCTCATTTCTTAGAGAAGTTTAGAGCACCATATAAGCCCAACTACTGATCACCTTCCAGGTGGCTATAATTAACTAGGATCTACCATAATAAACAAGTGGAAAACTCATAGACATAAGAACCCTGTCCAGTTCCTCAGGAACCACAAAATCATTCCAGGTAATGCTATAAAGCCCTGCCTCAGTGTTCTCAATTGGACCTATCTTTTTGGAGTGATTTTATCTGCCCAGTAGTAAGAATATTAGTTACTGTAGACCTGAAAACAGTCCTGTGTCCCATCCTTCTCCAGGAGGAACTGTTTACTTTAACAAAGCTTCCAGGTAGCTATCAGCAGAAATAATAAAGGGAAGAAAACAATGTCATTTCACTACCTGTATTGTCACAATATAATATCAAATATGCATTCTTATATACATAGCAGCTTTCTCCAACAATGCAATTCATATTTTTGCTAATCCACTTTGAGTTTGAGAGCCAATATAATACAGTGGTTGAAGACTGGGAGAATTGAGAATCAAATCTTGTGAGTTATAGAAAACCACTTGGTAACTTTGGCCCAGCTTTTCTCTCTCAGGCCAACTTACTCACAGGGAGAGCCCTACAAAAGGCACCTAAAACAAAGATGGGCTGTAAAATCTAAATAATAATGAAAACAACAGAAGACTATTTTACATGCAACAATAAGTTGGCATATTATAGCTTTCCAAATTGAAAATATGAAATATTCCCTAGGAGCGCAATGCATGTTTCTGTTTTGAACTTATGAAGTCATCCTGATAAAACGGAACTAATGGCACCTTGCATGAAAGCTGACCTTGGTGGCAATAGCTGCTACAAATAAATAGGCAGTACACTAATCATTTCATTTTTGGAGATAGTCATTTCCCACATTCATTTGCAGCATCTTTTAAAGTTCAATTCCTTAATACACATAGTTAAAGAAAACAAAGTTTGATAAAGGCTTATTTTTATATCTCTGTGTAGAATGTTTCTTTTTGCAAGTCCTTTGACCATAACAATAAAAAAGAACTACTGGTATTTTTTAAAGCAGAGCAATACATCTTCTGTGCACTAAATATAGAACTATAAAAACCTAGGATTGAAAGGAACCTTAGAGGTCTTATAGTTGAATGTGTAGCCCAAGGCAGGAACCCTTAGATTAGCCCAGAGAAGTGGCTATTCAATCTTGGTTTGAACACTTCCAGTAATAAAACATTCAGAAATCCAGGAAGCAGGCTGTTGCACTGCTTAATAGCTCTCAAGATCAGGAAATTCCTCCTAACCTGGAGTTTGAACCTTTCTCTGTAAAGCTTCCAATCATTGGTTCTTGTCCTGGCATCAGATCTTCTTTTGACAGCCTTCTGAGTATTGGATGAATCCTATAATGTATCCCTTAACCAGGGGTGTCAAACTCGTGGTATCACAGCGGCATCACATGACATATCAGGATTCCCCCCCCCACTTTGCTAAACTGGTTGCCGGCATAGCTGGTGTGTGACGAATCCAGCACATGGGCTAGAAGTTTGACAGCCCTGCCTTAACCATTTTTCTTTAGAATAAATACATCCATCAATAACCAATTCCATATGAGTTAGCCTTCATGCCCTAATCTTTTTTGTTGTTGCTCTCTGCACCTTTTCCAATTCCTCTATTGCAATTTGATGGTGGTCAATGATCATTACAATGCTGAAAGAAAATGTATAAAGCATAATCTAAATAATATAATGTATTTATTATAAAATAAAATAATAAACAATAAAAAAACTAATACTGACTACATATTCTTATAGAGATAGATGCAGGCATGCAGCTGCATGTCTGTTTAGTTCAAGGCATGAAAAGAGAATGAGAAGCAGAAGCACACGAGGTAAGAGGAAACTCCTCCCTTCCTGTATGAGGTAAGACAGGAAGTCTAGGTACTTCCACATATTCTCAAATTACATCAAGCCAGATTCAGAATATGTTAACATCCTCAGAAACCATTTTTGTATTCTGGTGACCAAAACTGGACAGAGTATTCTAGATGAAGTCTACACTTTATAGCACAGAACAGAACTATTACTTTTATGATAATTATGCTACACCACTGTTGATGTACTGTTTTGACAGCTGCAGTACATTCCTGGTTCATAATTAATCTATTATCTATCGGGATATACAGATCCGACTCCTGCCAATGCCAAGCAAGATACTATTTTGTACCACACATGTGTGTTTTGCTTATCAAATACAGAATTTCATATTTCTCACTATTGAACCGCATTTTGTTAAATAGGACCTAATGTCCTAGTCTATTTGATCCTTTTGAATTTTCCAATGTATTAGCAATCACCCACCCCATCTTTATTTTGTATCATTTTCAAAAATGCTGAGCATTCTTTATAGTATGCATAATTTATAAAAATGTTTAAGAGTACTAGTGTCAGGACAGAATTCTGAGATAACGTATCTCCATAAAGACATAGATCCAATAAGAATGTGCACTGAGTATGTTTTTCAATTAACTGAAGAGCCATTGGTTAGAATGTAGTTTCGCAGGCTAATTCTGCTGGCAGTTTGATTCTCACCAGCTCAAAGTTGTCTCAGTCCTCCATCCTTCTGAGGTCAGTGAAATGAGGACCCAGATAGTTGTGGGCAATATGCTGACTCTGTAAACTGCTTAGACAGGGCTGTAAAGCACTGTGAAACAGTATATCTACTCTAAGTGCTATTGCTGTTGCTATTTCAAATCCATTTGGAGAGGGATTATCCATTCCAGATTGTTCTATTTTCTCAAGAAGGTGTCTGTAATCAGTTTTATGGATTGGCATATTGAAGTCTAGATACACAAGGTCCACAGCATTTCCTTGATCTACTAATGTAGTCATTTCATCAAAAAAATTGTAAACATGTGCTGCCTTCTAGTAATCATCTCATTGTTAAATGCTTGAAACTCATTACTTTAGGTAAACCCTAAAATTTTTTAAGGACTTCCCCATGTACTGATAGATGAGTGTATGCTTTGCCAATAGCACTAGAAATATGCGTGGTTGTGTTAAGAAATAACTGTTTAATAGAGGTAACACTATCAAACAGAATTCTTTTATTCAATCCATACTCTTCCAGTTTTGTTAAATTGTGCATAGCTTAATATATTTGGTAGTAGGAGCTCTTAGATCAAGTTTTCTGATACAAACCTTATCTCCAGGATATAGTTGTGACTACAGAGTTTGCCTTGGTTGGACCTCACATGTTCATATCTGGTGTATATATGACAAGAAGAAAAGACTTTATGATAAAATCAAACAATCAGCAGTATGCCTGGCTTATATCTTTCACTCTTTCTTTTTCCTGAGAGAAAATGTGACTGTTTTAAAATCTGGTGTCCATATGTGTAGATATAGAATAGTAACATTCTTTCATCATGGGAAAAAGAACCCAGGATAATGTTACTGAAGCTCAGCAGACTTCTTCACAAATATTCCGTTAACAAACTGTTTGCATATCTCATAGTGGCTTTTATTATTAATGCTCAGGAAGTGAAGAGAAGTTCTTGACATTTATTGGTATTTTTTTTCAATTTCAGGTATGGTTTACTGCATGACATTGAGAAGTTAATGTACATTATACATACAATGTAATTTTTTTTCAATTATGGCCCAATGTCAACCTGGCACAACAAGTATGTGCCAGTAGGGGGAAAGTGTTTTGCTAAATCAGTTTCCAGAGTTCCATCAGAGTCCACCATCACTTCATGAATGAAAACATGGAATGAATCTATGTACTGAAAGAGTGGGCCTACATAGATCAGGGATAGCTTGATTTCAATATCTTTCCATGGAGAAACATGGAAAAGCATGAAAGATTTAGGAAGAGAAATAAAATTTGTTTTTGCCTTAAATATGGAGGCCTTTTATAAAGAGACCCTCCATCAAACCTTCACTATTACAAAAAAGGATTTCATTAGTGGAAAAGGGAATTGACTTGTAGAGGAGCCACTTGTACCAGTCAGGCAGCTGACATGGCTTGATTACTGAAGTCTCCTTAATACTTTACAATACATAGACTCAATACATAATGCAGGATCTAATCTGAGTCTGATGGCTGGTATCAACATGCTTATTAACTACTAAAAGCCCTTGCAACTAGGTACATAGTAATACAACATATAGAACAGCTATATATTTTGGAGAGAGATAATTTCCCTGATAATGGGCTCCAGCAAGAGCCCATAAGCTTGGAACAATAAACCTTTGGTCCCAATGATCAACTCATATTGGATCCTGAAACATTACCCTGAGACACATATATTTACCTTCAATACATAAAGTTAATAGTTTCACTTAGAATGTCAAATTATAATTTTAAACAAAGATAAAATGCTTATTTAATGTCAAAACCTTTCTTCCTTACTTTTGACATAAAATACAATTTATGAACTACAATTTAATAGCCTGTCAATTAAACTTGTCCAAATATTATCTGTTTAAAAATTATGTAAAACCTTTTCTCTTCTAAACCTTTTCTCTTCTAATACTCCTTGTACCTTTTCTTCTTCCTAAGCTCTCTTTACACCATATATTACCAATCTTATATTTATATTCACATATATAATCACATTGGCTGTCAATGTCAAACTGAAATTGTGCTGATTTCAACTGTTGACGCTTCTTAGTTGCCACAGAGACCGGGGGAGGGGAGGGGAGACTCCTGTGAAATGTTCAGTTCCAGACAGCAGACAACCATAAGAATCCAGTTCTGTGGGAACCAATGCCATTCAGCTATCTGGGTTACTAAGGCCCAGATTGTTGCTAAAACAATATTCGGACTATTAATTGGGCAATGTGACTTGAACTAATGAGGGAAGGTGAATTTGATTCTTTAACTATGCAAAAACTATGAGAATTAATTATAGTTGGTTTTGCTTTGATTCAAGCTGATATGATATATCCAATAAAGTTTAATAGAAAGAGACCAAAAAGTTTCAAGTCTGCTTACTTGGTTGGGTTCATCAGTCGGGACCTTGGCATTGGAATTATTTGGATGAATGCAATGAATTTTGAGTGAATGTTATTCATATGCAATATATGTTATATTTTGCACAGGTTTACATAAGAATTATAACAAAAATAATGCCACCAAAGAAAAGTACTGTTATAATTGCAAATTAGAAGAAGCAAACCTGAGCAAACTTTTTTAGGGGAAAAATGAATGCTGGTAACTTCTTGAAAATGAAAGATGAAGGCTTGTGATTATCTGAAGTTTTATATAATTGGTTTAAGTATATACACTTTAAACAATCAATAGTGGAGCTTATGCTGTTATTTTTTTCTGTAGTTGGCATGAACACTGCTTTATAACTTGTCTCAGCTGCTTAATTAACTTTAGCAGTGATGTGAGCAAAGCTTTATAGTTTATAAAGCAAATATTTTCATAAAACATCACTGTAGCTGAATAAATGCATAAAGTATTGATCATCCTACTTATATGTTTGTGTTGTATATTTTATGGTTTTTCTTTCTGGTTGCGCACAGATGGGTTTTCCAAATAAAAGCCAAATGAGAGAAAACAGAAACAAATTTTACAATCAAAAACTCAAGGTGAAAACTGGCATTTCTCTTTGAAAGCTAAAAATAAATCCACAAAAAGGGATAAAATTCTTAATAATTATGCAATGAATATTATTATATGTTTTATCTTTTCTTTTCCCCATCACTCTTTTATTAAAATGTATTTTGGGAAAAGAGTATAGTAGAGAATGGATAAGACATTGGAAGTTCTCAGCTGTCTATTGGGTGTTCAGGTAGCACAAAACTGATATGACACAGTGTCAATCATCATAAGCTATAAGGATGATGAATTTGATTTCACATTGCAGGGACTACTGTTACTATCATTTAACTATAGGTACAGGTGCAATATCTAGCATTAAATCTAATAATTTGTATATAAATAGCAGTATTTAACTAATTGTCAGCATTCCAAAGAAACTTCCCCATATCCATTCAGCACTCAGAGACAAAGTTCATCCAAGTAAGAATTTATTTA
>JANHGC010009458.1:8653-32204 GCA_027560395.1 Boaedon fuliginosus | reverse complement strand
TGGTTGTTGGTGTGTATTTTAATGATGAAATTGTATTTTTTTATTGTTGTAAGCCGCCTAGAGTTCCCCCTAACAGGAGAAATGAGGCGGGGTATAAATTTAATAAAATAAATAAATACATCATGTGACACCACCTTGAGGATGTGAGTTTGACAACCCTACTCTAAAAGGATCCAAATGACCAGCTGTCTGCAAGGAATATAAATCCTTCCATTTCCCCCCTATCCTGTCAGAGCTGAAGAAGCTTCTTCGATGAGAAGCGAAACGTCGGCAAAAGAAAAAAACAAGAAAGTCCAGTAGTTGCCTCTCGATAAAATGGGATATGTGGGGCTATTTTGTTGCCATGTACTTCGCTCAGGTGTGTCTCTTGCACCGGCTCTCTAACTGCTAAAAACCTTGCTTTTTGCCTTTACTTTTTCTGCCCCTTTGCAAGAAGACCGCGCGTTTCCCCGGGCCCGCCTGGCCTCCAGCGTTGACATCACGCTCGTAGGATCGAAATAGCTCCTCGTGCCATGTTTCTCCTGGAAACAAAAGACGCGATTGGCCGGCCGGACCGCCAGCCTTTTCCCTACCAACAGCGCTAAGCTCGACCCGTTCGGCCAATCGCGGCAGAGCTTGCGCCGCGGCTGAACACCAATCAGACGTCTGTCACTAAGGGAGGGAAATACATAGAGGCAATAAAAGGTCTGTCGGGTGTTCTGCTTATTTTCATGGCTTGTCGGTGGTTTTATTTTCCTTCTGATCTTCGCGTCTTTCAGAGCGTAGATTAACGGCTTAAATGAGATCCTCTTGTCAGCCAGAAAACAGAATTTTCTATGGAGGCGAAGAAGGTGTACTATTTTCGGGCTTCAAAAGGGGGAAGGGGGCGGAAGTCAGCACGAGTGGGTTGTAAACACAGTTTTCTCGCGTGTGTTTTCAGGGTTTCAACAGGGGGGGCTTGGGAAGTAAAGGGTGACGCTATGCCGGGCGGAATGTATTTTGCATTGTGCTTTATTTTCCTTCCATTTTAGTTCTCTTGGAGGGTTTCAAAGGACAAACAAAACACAAACAACCTAAGTGCTGGCTTGTGTGGTTTGTAAACAAACAGCTGGGTCTCTAAGTCCTACAGTGAATGTTATGCAAAGAAGACAGACAAAGGTAAATAACTTGTTTACATGAAAAACTTGTGCGTCTGTCTGTCGGTCTCTGTGTATGTGTGTGTGTGTGTTCTGTGTTTTGGGAAAATGAAGGGAGGGAGAAGGATTTCATTTAGTATCTGGTATATGCTGACAAATATTTTTAAGTAGTATAAGGAAGAGAAATGTGCACCGTCTTAAGTTATATTAA
Source organism: Boaedon fuliginosus (assembly GCA_027560395.1). Classification (NCBI taxonomy): domain Eukaryota; kingdom Metazoa; phylum Chordata; class Lepidosauria; order Squamata; family Lamprophiidae; genus Boaedon; species Boaedon fuliginosus. The sequence goes on along the minus strand of JANHGC010009458.1, from coordinate 30,878 downwards.
AAAAAATTGAAATAAGAATTTGCACCACTTGAAAACATAAGGTATAATACACAGATACACAGACGAACAAACACACACACACATACACTAACTCACTCACAACAAATCCAGGCTAATATTACTGATGCAGGCTAGCACTGAGTACTTTTTAAAAAATCTTGTTTTGTTTCCAATTCAAGGCAGCAAGAAATGGATACTTCTGCTCCATGGGTTTAAATAGGTAGAATGTAGCAAGCAAGTAATATAATATGTAAATACAGTGCTGTATTCCATTTAGAATTTCTCCATTAAGACATAATGTAAAAAAATGGGCAGAATTGTTGAGAAGGGTTTTTTAAAATCATAGAAATGAATGCGTGTATATGCAACATTATAAAAGATCTGGGTTAACACAGATTTAATTCTGTTTACCTGGGTTTCAGAGATGTGCAGTTTAATATGGATTAAACTGTAGACATAATGTTTGATACACTGCACGTACCAAACGAAGTGGAGATGGCAAAGCTTTGGTACTTACTGTACAATCTCTACAATTCTCAGGCAGAGTTGTGTTCAGGAGTATTGCTGATAAATGATACAGAGGTATTTGATAAGGAAGAATGTGGGAATCAGGACACTTCAGCTACACCATCTAAATGATTTTGGTATTTTTTCCCCTAGACTGTGTCCCTTTAATCCTTTTATTTTTTCAGAGAGGGACAGATAAAAGACCATAGCAACAGCTTTCCGTATGCCTAACGTAGATAAAACAAACATTACTTAAAACAATATTAAAAGAAATCAACCAATATTAATAATAATTCAAAAATTCTATTTGCACACATATAAATGAAATATTAGGAGAACACCATAGCTAAATTAAAAATCTAGGGTTTTCTTCCATGACATATTGCTCAGCTTCTTGAAAAGACAGGCCTCGATGAGCAGAAATACATTCCATAACACAATGAAGGATCTGGTTTTATAATCCCATGCCAGTCATATTTATGCAGTCTCCCTTTCTTTGAAATGTGCTCCAAACATCAACAGTATTTAGGACTAGATTGGCTTGGCCTCTTGGAAAAGTTGTTTGGAATGCTGAGCTTTTATAGAGCAACAATAGTTCTTTGCTTTTTGTTCTGTCTTCCCAAATGTGTATGTCACATTTGGGAAAGGCAGAAACAGGACTACACTGAAGGACATGTTTACTAGGGCATGCTTATATTAGACTGGTGGTTCTCAACCTGTGGGTCGAACCACCCTTTCACAGGGGTCGCCAAGACCATCGGAAAACACATATTCACATATGTGTTCCCAAATAATGTTATGGTTGGGGGTTACCACAACATGAGGAACTGTATTAAAGGGTCACGGCATTACAAAGGTTGAGAACCACTGTGTTAGACCTATGTAAACATATTTGTATTGAAATTGGTACAAAAATGAAATAGAACATACATGTCTCTAAATGAATAAATTATTTTTCATGAAGCTTTTATCAGAATAATTAATAACGTAATCTTACCCTGGTGTTCTAAAAGATGACTTGGGGCTTGTTAAGTAACTAACACAGAATGTTCTCTGCATGTTCTTTATAAGTCTCGGAAATAATAATGACATACAGTGCAGAAGAGAGAACACTTGCATTGGGGTGGAATGTATATAATGGAGAATTCATTGAACACAAAGTGGGAGGGAGACCACAGACAGCAGGCATCCTAATCTTCAAGCCTCCAATCTTAGAAACATCTAAGAACAAAATTAAGCAGTACTACTTTGGGTGTTGATTTCTTATCTAGGCACTTTATGTTTTCTAAAGTTACCTATTACTCTCAGCATGAGGCATAAAATGCAGTTGGTACCTGCATTTAAAGATATGCAATAATGACAAAGGTTAGAAATAAATTGGGACTGGTGATAATAGATTCTTCTCAAGCTTTTATACATTGCCAGTGATTAAAATGCAGAAAAACATCTTGGCACTAAATATTAGCAGGCCTTAGGAAGTCTGTTATTATTAATTTCTATTGCTTACAACCTAACTTCATTCTTTTGGACTGTACTTTTTACAGGAAGGTTTCTATAATAAAAGCTTTTTAGTAATTTATTCCTGCAATTTTTGGGAAGCAGTGGCTTCCCCAAAGAAATTACTTAGTAAGATTTGGATTTCACTGTGCTCTTTGGTCCTCCTGTTCCTTTTTAAAAAAATTAATCCATTTTGAACTTGGATTAAAGTGTGTGTGGGAGGGTGTACATTATTGCCAAATTACGTTGGGTTCTCATGTTTCCATGTAATTTCTTTCCGTGCATTTTCTGTCATATTTTTTTTTCCCTAAAGACTGTTCTGGCATTTCTATTGTATTTTGAGCAGAGGAAGAAATAATAAATGTGATGAGGCCTTCTCATCACAAGATTTTTTTTTAATTATCTAACACAATTCTTACTTTTTTTTGTATTTTTCTATAAAGTTTTCCTACTCCAAAATAATATATAGATTTTTTTTAAATCCCTAATTATGCAGCTCAATTCATGACTACCTGGAAGTAAGCCCCAATAAGTTTATGAGGAAACAAAAATAGGATTACATGCCGAAAAAATGAGAATACAATTTAAAGGGAATTTTAAAATAGCTAAATGCCAGCCAAGGTGATAAATATAAACGCTTGCCGAAAATAGACCTGGCTATGGCGGAGGGCCTGGAATTAACAACTACCCTTGGATGATTGTGGAATGATTGGTTGTTGTGTGTATTTTAATGATGATATTGTATTTTTATTGTTGTAAGCCGCCTAGAGTTCCCCCTAACAGGGGAAATTTAATTAAATAAATAAATAAATAAATAAATAAATAAATAAATAAATAAAATACCCTGGAGATATGAAAAAGTGAGGGGTCCTTGGTGCTCTCTGAGTTTGCTTGTGTTCTTACAGACATTTCATTACCCTAAGTAGGTAACATCATCAGTGCTAGCAAGGAGTGCTGTTTGCTGTCAGTTTATATTCTGGTGTCTTGCCTGTCTGTGTGAGTGGGGGCGATCTTAGGGATTCTTTAGTTGGGCTATTTACTGAGGGCTCTTTGGCAATTTCTTGAGTGGGGTATTGTTTACTTGATTGTTGGTCTGAAAGTGTTGCAGAGAGATGATTCTTAAACTGTAGTGCCACTATTAAAAAGGCCCTGGTTTTAAATTGTGGGGTACACACCTCACTTTCCATTTTGAAATCTCTCTCAAACAGGTACTGAAACAAGGAACAATTTATATGGCAAAGTGATAAGTACAATTTCCTCAGCCTCAGTCCAGACTATATTGATGATAGAGACTGGTATACAATTAGAGGAGCTGTGCGCTTTGCACGCTGGATGTTATGTAACGAAGACAGTTATATAAAGGGAAAAAGTGTCAGATTTTCCCAGGATACAAGGAAGACTTTTCAAATATAGGCCATAAATATAAGAAACTCCACATACCCTTCAGCATCCATTTGACCTCTTACAAGTTTCTTTTATTTCAGATCAACAAAATGTTGCAGTAAGACTGGTAGAGGATGAGAGATTCTATTATTGTGAATCAGTCCTGCTATACAGGAAATACCCAGGTTAGATCACTGCAGAAGTTTCCCTTCATTAAAAATGACACTTGCAGACAGATTCAGATTTCTACAATAAATTTCATTCTTCAGTTCACAGACATTTTTTAAAACATAACATCTGTCCCCTGTTTTTATAGTTATAGAAGGAAGAAACGGAGGTGGAGAAAATCCACAAATCTTTAACTCTCATTCATCTTTATTATTATATTATTAGTCTATAAATATAAGACACATATATTCTAGAATATGGGTCTATGCATGATTAAACAGTTATATACACATTCTTTTTATACAACTCACAAAAATGATATGCAATTTGACTTTCCAAACATTGCATGTGTTGTGAAAGAATCTTGTTGCAAAGAGGTAATTATCTCTTCTACTCTGATAAAATCAGCTGTATACCAATATAATTCATGTGTGTTATCTTTTAAATCTATTCATTAGAAAATATAATATGCATTTGACGTATTTAATAAAGTAATTTTAAAATTTATCTCTATCATATACAACATATAACAATTTCAAAACCATTATTGGAAATCTAACATATTCTTCATTGATGGCATCGGAGGTCTGAATTTTATCTACTTGTATTAGAGGTGAAATAATTAGTTTAGATACTTTTTAGTAAACTTTGCATTGATTCAGAGGTACCAGATCAGGTTTCATTTACATGATACACCTATAGTTACTGTCACTGAATTCTTTGCTAAATTTCCAATAATTGTTTTATAACACTTATATAATTGCCAATAGTTACTTTAAAACATAAAGTAAAGGGTCCTCATGGTTTCTGAAATGTATCAGTTTTATGTTAGATTGTATTAGTTTATTAATTGTTCTCCGGAATGTGAAGAAGCATATAGATGTTATCCTAACAAATTATGAGGCTAACTTCTCTTCCAATAAAATGCATTATCATATATATGTTATACTAGCAATTGCATAAGTATACTTCATTGCAACATATAGAATCAACTTACGTGTTATCAAACAGATTTCATTAGATTAGAATTTCTTTGCATTTGAAAGTAACAGTCTGGTTAATCTAGAAGCCTATGCGGCAGTTGAAACATTATCAATGATGCAATTTGGGTGCCTTCGTAGTTTTGAAAAATTTCCTTAATTAAAATATGAACAACCCTGACAACAAAATATTTTTTAAAATGTTTAAATTTATTTTTAAATCTTGGATACAAAATGATTAATTAATTGGTTTTGTAATTACAATGTCTCTCTTTTAATGTTTTTATCATTCTTCAGAAGGAAATATCTAAAGTTGGAGCTTTATATTATTTTATGATGAACCCAAATTATTCTCATTCTTCTCTAAACCTCCTTTCCTATAATACAGACACTTTATTACCAAACCTTAAAGCATGTTTATTTTTTTCTGTTAGTATATTTTTAATTTTTAGTTTACATTTTATCCCCTTTTTTGGGAAATTTCTAAAATGTTTCTTCTTGTTCTTTCCAAAAAATACTTCTCTCTATTGGAGGTTCTGATCAGACAGCCAGCAAATGGATTGGTCTGTGTTTTGCACATGTCTTGCAATAAAGTGCTGGTGACTAAAAGGGCATATGCTCCATTGACATAAAACCATAGTGGCTAAGGATGGGTTTCTTTCCCAGAATGTTTAATCAACTTTTGTAAAGTTGATAATTTACCAAATAAACAAAATCTACAATATGAAGTGCAGAGGTCAGATCCAAACCTAAATATTAAAGCTGAGAGAGATTGTCTGACAATGCATCTAAAAATTATATGGTAGCTGAAAAATTTAGCTAAACGAATACATGGCTCTTGTGAGACCTTTAAATAAGAGAACCGAGTCAATAGGAGAAACTGATTAAAACCAACAACGTTTACATAGCCTATATTTTTCAGTACAGATCTGAGACTGGCAATAGTACTTAATGGAATTCTTAATTTCCCAAAAACATTATACTTAAAAATTGCTATAATGTTTTTGTCCTTTTATTATACATTTTATTAAAAAAATAAAATGTATAATCCATTGTATAATCCAGCCAGTTTGCTGCAGTGCAGTTATTTTTAGTCTAGTTACATGTTATTGTTCTCAGATCATTTAGAAATTAATTATCAAAATATAACACAATTATCTTTTTTAAAGTTTAAAGCTAAAATTATATTTTATTTATCTATTTGTTGACCTTTTTGTTAAGAGTGATAATATGACACTTTATAAAACTTGCTTTCTTGTGTGCCTCTTCTTCTCTATTTAGTTTTTGATTTAATATGTAAAAATGCAAGATGAAAGCAGTTCCTTAACTTTAATATGCAAAGGCATATTCTATATTCCTGTCAGAATATAACAATAGCAATAACATTATTGTTATATTTTGACAGCAATATTTCTGATGCATGGAAATATATTTGATGCATAAATACACTTTTGGTTATGTAATGCTAAGATATGAACTATTCTTAATAAATATCCAATCTAACTTTTTGAATACTGCTGTTATCTATATCTTGCTTACTTGCAGAAAGCAAAATCTAAATGTTCCTACCACATTTTTGGGTTAATTATTTTTCCTATTTCCAGCCTGCAGGTGGAAATAATTTACTAAACCTTTGAATTTCTGTAGTTGATAAAGTAACCCAGCATATTTAATGCTGTTTATATCCAAATAAATTTGAAAATTGTGGCCTATTATAAATCCTCTAATTTGAGTATGAAAAAATGGCCTTGTGGTAGGTTATTGCTAAGTCTTAATTTACACCCATAGATGGCAGTCTACTCTCACTATAGAAAACTTAGACTCTAGTTCAAAGAGTACACAAGGTATGAGGGAAAATTATGCTGCTTATCTGTATGATGCATATATATGTTTAGACTGGAGGAGAATGAACGGGTTCTGTGTTTATGAAGTATACAAGAAGTTAAGTGACAGCTTATAATTATCTTCATTAATGAATGATAAAATGCTCCTTCATAAAACTTACTGTGGACCTCATTTTACTTCAAATGTTTAGTGGGAAAGACTGAAATGTGGTGATGGAATTCCAAGGTATATATTAAAAAAATTAATTACCCAAAATGAGGACTCCCAATTCTTACAGTGATGCTACTTGCTTGCATAACCTAATTTTTTTCACCATTTTATATGATGTCCCAAAAAATCAAAATATTATAAAGCACTCTCGTCCAAATGTTTTCCTATCTTTTGCTAAATATTCACTAACAGAAACTACATCATTTTTCTTAATTCAGTTCTCTGTGGAAAAATTTTTTGGGTACTTCATAGCAGAAGAAAGAGCTGGGGCCGTATGTTGAATTAGCCATTTTAAGAGTGCTTGGAAAAAACCATCTTTGATGAGATAAAGGCCTTTGTCTGTGCTCTATCTATCTATCTATCTATCTATCTATCTATCTATCTATCTATCTATCTATCTATCTATCTATCTATCTTATCTATCTACATGTATGTGTGTGTGCAAATATAAATATAAAACACAATAAAATACAAACATTAAAGGAAACAGGGAAGTGAATAAAAGGATCAAGTTAAAGAGTGACCAAAAATACATATAGTAAAGCAAATACATACATATAAAAGTGACCTGGTTTTCTTCAATACAAAGACAATAAAATACAACAAACTTCTCTAAGTTTAAACAAATAACATCAATATTTTAAAACCTTTAAAATACAAATAATCAAGCTTAATAAATAATATGCATACATTCTTAATTTAAATTTAATCTAATGCATATATAAACTATATAAATCATATATATAATCAATTATATGTAAATAATAACCATATATTTAACAATTCACAATATTTCTTTAACCAAATCAGATCTAATTCTCAATCCCAGAGTCAAAAATTCATTTTTCTCTTTTTCTTATAGGAAATCTAATAATGGTTTTCCAAGCCTGAAGAAATTTAGCCACATTACTGTCTCTAATCAAAGGGATCCCTTTCATCATCTCAGCCAGTTCCATTAGTTTCAAGATTCATTCTTCCACTATGGGTATTTCGTTGTTCATTCAGGTCCTGTGGCCTGCCATCTCGGTCAATGATTCTGGGTGGTTTACAATTCAAAAAATATAATTACAATTAAAATACTAAAAACATTTTAACACAATAAAAAAGATGTTCCTCTTTCCATCTTTCTACATATGATATCCTTGCAGCTGATGTCAGGCATTAAAACAAAGTCCTATGTTTTCTTTCCCCTGTTTGTATTCTCTCATTGAATCACAGATCTAGGAAACTGGCCAATCTTCACTTTTCACAGTGCTGGTCCTTTGTTTAGCAACTGTCTCATTTAGTGACTGTTTGCAGTTATCAGTCATAAAAAAGTAACTTTATGACCAAAGCTCGCATTTATGATCTTTGCAGGTCTATAAAGCAAAGGAAATCTGAACTAAGATTGTAATAAGCACAGACACAGTTTCACTTAGCAACTGGTTCATTTAATCAGTTGCTTTCCCCAATTGTAGTCACAAAACTAAGAGTACCTGTAACAGAACAGCCTTCTACCCACTTATATACAGGAACAATAGCAATAGCACTAACACTTAAACTTATATACCATTCGATAGTTCTTTACGACACTCTGAGAGGTTTACAAATGCCGGCATATCGTCCTCAACAATCTGGGTCCTCATTTTACTCTCCTCGGAAGGATGAAAGTCAACTTTGAGTCAACCTTGAGCCCCATCAGGATTGAATTCCAGGCTGTGAGCAGAGTTAGCTGCATTCTAACCATTGCACCTTCACAGCTCCATGCATCATAATGTCAGACACATCGTGTATCTGACTAGATGTGCTTTGCAGAGATTGGTATATTCAATAAACTGATTTATTATTTTTTTATCACCTCCACACACTCACATTCTGGAAGAAGAACAGCATAATAAGATTCACATAATACAAGTTTCCTGCTTTACATAACCAGGACATGCAGGATTGAAGGAATGCTTGTACACCTTCTTCCACTATGCTAATCAGCCATTTAATCCATATGATGGGTAAAGTATTAACGTTATTTTGATTAATATGCTACACATGCTTGGCACTACACTCGGGGTGTTAGGTATTACATAAAATGTACAAATTCCATTGTCAATAAAGAATGCCAATACAGGTGATCCTTGACTTATGACCACAACTGAGTCCAAAATTTCTGTTGCTAAGCAAGATGGTTGCAATACGGATAGTCAACATTATGATGCTCATCCTTCTTGCTTCCTTCCTGCCCTTTCACTTGAGTTTTGCTCCATTTTACAACCTTTCTTGACACACTTGTTAAGTTAATCACTGCAGTTGCTAAATTAGTAACATGGTTATTAAGTGAATCTGCTTCCCCATTGACCTTGCTTGTCGGAAGGTCAAAAAAGTTGATCACATGAACCTGGGACACTACAGCCATCATAAATATGAGACAGCTGCCAAGCGTCTGAATTTTGATCACATGACCGTAGGGCTGCTGCAACAGTCATAAATGTGAAAAACAGTCACTTTTTTCAGTACCATTGTAACTTAGAATGATCACTAAGCAAACTGTTGTAATTTGAGAACTATCTGTATAGAAAGAGCAGAAGTGAGCAGAAAGGGTAGGAACTAAGTAAGCAAGAATAGTGTGCATAGTAACGTTGAAAGAAAGTAAAAAAAAAAGATATGTACATTATGTCTTAGTAAGACCTTTGCCCCCCCCCTCCCCGCCCCCCCAAAAAAAGAAAATAGGAAGCAGATTACTTGAAAGACAATAGTGGAGAAAAGGCTATTTTAGAATAAAGACAACCTGAGGACAGAGAAAGGGTGAAAAGAGGAAGACAGGGAAATATCCGCTATTTGTATTTAAAATTAGAGATTGCACCCACTTAAATGAAAAGAATAAGAATTTGAAGATGATTCAAAGTGCCACTGAAAAGATTGACAAAAAGAGAGGAAAAAACGATAGGAAAGATTAACGCTAGTGGTTGTCATCTTTCCTCAGTGTTCTGAAAGTCTTTGCTCTTGGCTTTCCCTTGCCATCTAGTCTTACAGTGTGAAAAGGTGTATTTCTACTTGAATGTTCCAAGAATATCAGTAGAACAAATATTACAGTGATGATACCAAAGCATTTTTATACACTTTTATTAAAGATGCTTAGAATCTGATTATAGGTACTGTGCTTTCTTCTTTAGATATACAATTGAAAATGAAACTGTATGGCAATTGGGTGAAGATATCTTGCTTTATATGTTAAAAACCCCGCCAACAAAAGAGAATAATAATAATTTTGAGGAAAATGTAAGAGACATGTATTTGTTTTCCTAGATATTCTTTTTAAATGAAGTTTTCATACAGATTTCCTTTTTGCTATATAAATAAATACTAAAATTAGACATAAAAGTGAAATCTGTTCATTTTCATATAATCAGTAATGTTAGAATTGTAGGATATTTTTTTGAAGGCCCAAAAGACATTAGTGAGAAAATAAAATCTTAGAATTATTTAACTGGCCAAAATATATCCCTTGTGCTATTACAAGCAATAGAAACGAAATATTTAGAGCCAAGATGTTGTTTAAGTACAACTGAACCATGGATAAACCTGACCTGGTAATATAAATTTTGCAGCTTTAAAAATGGAAGATGAATAGTTAATTATTATTTTATTCTTAACCAGCTTAATCCTAAAACTTTTTGTTACAAGCAGAATAATGAAGTCATTTATATACTTGATTTATAAATGACCTACTCTTCAAAACTAAGTTATTTCATTCATTTGTAAGTCTGTTAAACAACCTAAATTAAGAATTGAACACAACATAAAAATGGAGAACTTTCTCTTAATTATTTGTGGCAACCATGTTCTATTAAATGTATGTGAATGTTACTTTATATAAATTACATTTATATAATTTATAATCTTGGATATATTATGATACAATCAAGGGAACTATACTTGCAATTATTTTATTCATAAATGCAATACCAAATACATTTGAAGGAAATTATACATCATATTCAGCTAAGTATAATTTATGTCTTAACATAAGCAGAATTGTTCTGTAAGGTAACGTTCTATACAGTAACAATATTGCATGTTGCATAAAAATAGAAGGTTTTATAACAGGAAATTCTGAATTAGCATAGGCTCAAATGGACTTTAATATCCTGGTATGACTGCTTATTTATAAATTGTTGCAGAATTTTAAAATGTGAACATAATTGTAGTTTTGATAGGCAATACAGAAAGCTGCTTAAATTCTGAGGGGCATAAGTTTTGGTTGCTTACCATTGTATTTACATCTTAAGCTGACAATATCTTGAAGCTTTTAAATGTTCAAGGTCCTTATTACTGACATTGATGCAATGTATGAATTCTAAGTACTTCTATGAAAAAGCAAAGGTTGACAGTAGGTTTTCTACTAAGATGCCTATGGCTTTATGCTTCTTGTTGTAATTTCCCTGTCGTTGGAGAAAAAATACATACTGTTATATAGTTGACGTGTTCTGCAGGATTTGCACGATACAAAGCATCCCAGTTGAAGGGATATTCCTGCCTAGCTAAAAGAGACCTCATTTCATGTTCACTGTTACATAATGAAATATAGACGATCATGAAATAGCACAAATAGGAATCCTGTTTAAATGTAGCCATTTGTTTTACTTTCCAAATTGAAAACATATTGTAGGGGGCTTTTTTGAAAAAAACAACAAAACTGATATAAATTTAAAATAGGTAAAACTGCCTGTATCTTCCTTATACTGGAAAAGCTATAAAGGATGGGGTTCTCTAATTTACACTGAGTTGAGCATTGCTCCTTTGGACCAGAACTATTAGAGAAATATCTGACATAGCTCAACAAACTGCCAGATTCACCGTGATACATTTCTTCTTATTTATCATCTTTTTGATCCACATGTCCTGCACAGAATTAATTACTAAATTTTTAGCTGCTGTTCTTTGGAGCATTGGAAATTGAATATGTGATCTCTTGTAATTTTCCTTTTTTTTCTTTTTGGTCATATGCATTAAAAAAATCATATTCTTCAGTTACTGATAAGTGAGAGATTTCATTTTTGCACTATATATCCATACAGTCAATATGTTTATAGCTGTGTTGCAACATATTAAATTCAGGTTTATGGTAAAAATAACACAACGTATGGTATGTTTTATGTCCGTATGCATCCCAGCATTTACTCTCAAAAATTGGTAACAGTTTAAACCTTTACATTGACTTCCTTTTATATTCTTTCTATTATGTGCTTTGAAAAACCTGCTTTGAAAAACCTGCTAAAAATTAGTTGTAGCTAATTTTTATGCATGCTTTAGCTTTAATCGAAACTCATTTTTAAAAAATATTTTAAAGTACAGTTGTTCTTACCATTTAATGAACTCCTGTTTTTTCAAAAAAATTTAAAACTATGGTGTTTTAATATATGTGCTTATGTATATATAAATCAAACTAAAAAATCTGGAAATTGTGATGATACATTTTAGTGCAGATTGCTATAATTTAAAAAATGTGGATTAGAGTTGATAAGGAAACATCATGGAGGATAAAATATCTAGTCGGACTAACTAATGTTTAAGAGTTAAAGCATGTTTAAAGGATAACAGCACTGTATTTTAACAATGAAAAATAAATATATACTTTAAAAATATTTTTGTTGTTATCACTCTGCAATTGTGAAAAATTTATTTCACATAGGAAAATTAGATCTTGTAACAATTTATAAATCTTATCTCTGTGAATTGTGTTTAAACAATTTTTTTCTTTAAATTTTCCAAAGCTGATTCATACACCATTGGATAAATATAGAAAAATCATATTCTTTCCCACTGAAAAGGTGAAACAAGGACAAGACCATAAATATTTGTGCAAAATGTGCTGTCAGATATTTTAGTTTAAAGATTTGTTTCTTATTCCAGAACATTTTAGCTCCATTAACATAATCCTAATATCCATTTCAGTTTCATAAAAATCCAGACATTTCTCTTTAGAGATCTGTTGTTCTTTTGAAATGTTGATCTGACAATTCAATTAAAATAAAGCTTACAACAATTGTATCCAGGATTGAACAAAAAATAGGTACCAGCCTTCAGTTCCTATTGCAACTGCACTCACTTTTATAGTTTAATTTTCCTCCCTGTTTTCTAATAGTGATTACTGACACACACACACACAAACACACAAAACAATAGCAACAACCATTAACACTAACATCCTTTTATATTTGCTGCTAGACCTGGGAATTCACTCTCAGATGCGTTAGTTCATTATAAAAGTTCCCAGCCAAATATTGTTCTCACTTCATTCTTTCTATATAGACACAGTGAGAGAAAAACACATTGTTGTCATGATAGGCAAGCTTGAAAATGTAATATTTTTGGCTATAATTCCTACAATCCTACTTCAGCTGTGCACATAATTTTAGATATGTCAGTCATAATTTTGATATCGAATGGATGACCTTAATTGTATATCACCAACGATGTTTGACTCCTAGCTTCAAGCAAGGGGTAGTCTGTAGTAAGGTTGCTCTCCGGAATCATCTTTGTCATATTGAAATAGTACAAAATGGGTTTTGGATTTCTTATCACTATTGCATCTTTTTTCTTTCACCATAGTATCTTACTTTAAATTGCAGTTCTTTGGGAACTATAGCATTTTTCCTGAAATACAACAGTTATTGGATAGCTAAATTACCGTAATATAATCTATTTTCTTCCACATATATATTTTTTAATTTGATAATATCTTTGTGAGCTCAATTTGTTTCAGCAGTTTGTATTGACAATTATATTCACTTGGTGCAATGAAGTAAATGGAGCTCCTATAAGGAATTGTAGTTTGAATATTAATATATAGATTTCTCTCAAAAATATTCCAGGTTGAAACCCCAAACCTCACTTTTAATGTTTCTTCTAATGCTTCCTTTCCAGCTTGCCAAATAATATAAAGTTAGTGCTCATCCTCCTTTTTAAAAATTTCAACAAGCTTTTTTTAAAGTGAAGAATGAAATTGATGATAGAAAGTGAATGGTTTTTATCTGCATATGCATATAAAATTGTTCTAATAGATTGTGGATACCACCTTGGAAGAAATAATCTTGATAAAAGTGAAGAGAAAATTGAAATAAAATTATTTTGATAGTTCTGCTACCCCAATTATTGAATGGCTTCAAGATTTCCAGGGTGCTTTGAGAAGTTAGTACAGAGTAAAGTAATAATGAGAATCCTGGATTCCATTTTTCTTTTGGGTTTAATCTACAAAAAACAGTGTGCATTAGTTTCTTGAAATTTATTTTAATGTGGTATAAAGCAAATATTGGGAATATAAGGTTGAGACTGCAGTTTTGAATGCAATCCATTTGATTATTTTAGTTTATATAAAGCATTGTTATTCTGAGATGCACGAATAATTAGAATTTATAAAATTAATAAGAGAAGGAAAAACGCATAATTTTAGAAGAGAGATATTTCCTGTTTCCTTTCGCATAGGTTTCTGCTGTGATCTATTTAGGCTGAATTTAATGTTATGTGTCTTCCATATCAGTGTGCTAGTCCTATGCAATTTTACATAGATTTAGTTCGTAAGAATAATTTAAATAATATTTTTATGAACTGCATGGAAGTGATATGAAATCATATACTGCAAATAAGATCAACTTTTCAAAACATTTTATCAGCAAATATAAAAAAATAGGTGGTTCAGAATTCCCAATTTTACAGTGCAAGTGTGTGCAATGCACAAAATAACATAGCTGTCCTGTAGATTTTTGTTTTTACTATAGGGTTGCTCTTTGCAGTACTGAATTAAACTGTGTTGCATTGAGGCTGTAATACCAATTTACTTAGAAGAAAGAATTCTGAATTCAGTGGAGGTTACTTTTGAGTAAATGTACTATATTTGGAAGTGCACTTATAGTATAACATAACCTATCAACATAAATAAAACTGTAGCACTTTTGAATCTATAAAATTAATTCATATATTAAATTGCATTTATTCAGTTTTATAATAGAAAATTAATATTGCATCTACTATCTACACTATTATCTCAGAAGGCCATCAGAATCAAAGTCATAGTAGCTATTGTATTGGATAAACTATTAAGCATGTTCATTTTTATTATTTGGTTAGCTATTTTGAATATATTGCATCATATATACACCTTATTTATACACTTAGTAAAATTTGCTGTTCTCCATTTCACACTCACTAATGGTGCGGTTTAGTTCAACAAGCTTTGTTCTATTTAAAGGCAGAGGGCAGCAGAAACTGGCCAGTTATGAAAAGTCATAAGAAAACTAATTTTAATTAAGCTTTCCCCAAGCTTCCTTAATTTATAAGAGATATTACATTAGTTCTGAAGGACATCAAACTGGAGAAGGTAGAACAAATTATTCAGGCAAATCCAAATGATTTTGCCTTCCCTTGGGTTCTTGTCAAGGAATTCAATATCTTAACTGATAAGATATTGAGAAACTTTACCTGTGGCCTGGACTCCTAAACAAGATACAGGTCACTCTTAAACAGGGCCACTGGCAGCTATCAGCAAATACTGATTTTTGTCACAATGTTGGCCTGAATGTGGCCTCTTGTGTTTAGTTGGATTTACTTTGTCTTTTTCCAAAGTCACTTTGGGGATTCTTCTAGTACTCCCTCAGGAAATCAAGGTAACACCATGGGATTGGCGTCTAGAAAAATACTGCACAAGAACAAACTGGTTCAAGGTCTCAGTCATCCACCGACTCCAGGCTGCAACCAAAGCCTTGTCTGAAGGGCCCACTAGATTCTCAGGGAAAAAACCAAAGTTCCTTAGGAGCCCCATGCGATCCATCAATCACCCAATGTGGCAAATCTAAAGATCTCTGTCTCATTTCATCATCATCATCAGAAGAAAGTAAATCTATAAGGGGCTATATGAATAATCCCGATATGCTGACTTTGGCATTGTCCAGCTTGATGCTTCCAAATAAACCAAGAGAAGAGCACGAGTAGATTAACTACATCAGTGTCTTTTTTTCTTAACAATGCTCTGAACTATTTATATAAATTTAAAATTCAGGCATATGCATGGAACCAGTACACCACCAATTTGCGTATCTCGAAGAACATGGTGCAATCTAAGATTAATACTGGATTTTTTTTCTCCCAAAGCTTAAGTTTAAAAAGGTATACATAAAAACTTCATTTGTTGTCCTTTTTCTCCCATAACACATCTCTAACTTACTAGTGCATAATTTTTTCCGAAGTTCACAGAACGTGTTGTGATAAAATGAGTGTGGCCAAAGTAACTGGGGATGTAACTGGAATAAAAACCACATTTTTCTGTCCCCACATTTTTTCCCATAGAGATGATTTTCTGTTCATCATCTATTCACCCTCTGGTCTGCAAATTTCTAAATTTAATTCAATCTTTTATTGAAAATCTCTAGTGGAAGCCGTAGAAAAAGCATAAGCAGGGGACAGGAGTATGATCCCATCTATGCTACTACGCAGTGTTGGTGGCAAATCAAGAAGCAATTTGCCCAAAACTATCAGGATGCATTCATGTGACTTATGGTTAGCCTACTTGGGATCTATAATAAAACAAACTTAGGAAATCATCTTGTACCAAACACTAAGGGGCGTAAAATGTAATCTAATCAGAGTGGCACAAACAATTTCAGAAATAAGAATTGTCTAATCTTTTATGTTGTAGAGCAATCTGTCTGAGAGTCAGCTTTCCCTAGGGACGGCAGGAGATGCCTTCATGCCCATGAAATTGACTTGAAGATCAGAGAAGAGGGGAAACCCAACATTCAAAAATTGCTAATTGTGCAGAAACCTGTCAAGTCTTCCATTTCCTTGTAGGCAGATTTGGTTGACAAATGTTGCACTTTTGGAGCCTTGAAGAAAGAATAATGATCACATCTCCAATTTTCTCAGGTGAGTCTACATATACCGGTAAAAAATTGAATTGATTCTTCAGCAGTTGTGAGCAGGTGACAAAAGTAGACAGGTTGGAGTGGTCTCCTTTTAGCTGCAGTTTGGACCACACACACTCCAACAGAGGAGCCAGTCGAGTCTGTAAGGCTAAAAAGGAGCTGAACTTTTACCAAGCAGCCATGAAGGGAAGGGTCCCTAGGAGGCATGACTCTTTTTAAAACCCCAGGCACATCTTAAACCTTCCCTCAGGCAGCTCATAGTTGACTTTTCATTATTCAGCAGACTACCTAAACTGACAATAACTTTGGCATCAATACATGAGGAATAGTCACAAAAGAACAAAACTTGTATCTTTTAAAACAATCTCTTAATATACTGGATGCAGATGGGCTTTTCTTGATCAGAAAGCAGGCATGTCTTGATGAGGCAGCAGGGTTGCTCTTATACAAAGGTAGCTATTGTAGACCCAAGCGATAAATAAAGAAATGCTGCTCTCCATTTAAGCCACTGTTTTCCCCTTTCTTACATTTAATGTGTCCCAGAACACTGGTGCCAAAGAGAAGAACCTTGTTTTGTATCGGGCCTTCATTCTCTCTGCGTGTGTACACACACATTTGCAGGCAGGCATTCTTTTTTGCCTTAATGCTTTCAGTGTTATAGGACACTAGAAGGTTTGTGAAGCCCTTGGTGTGTTTGAAACACTTTGTGCCTTTGCTATTTTCCCCCATAAAGTAAACAATGTTGTTTTGCTACCAAAGAGTAAACAATTTTTTGGCAGCTCAAGTTGAGGCGGTAGCAGCTCCTTGGTGCTGGGGAAGTGGGTGCACCTGGTCCATGGCCTTGAATAGCTGCTGAGAATTTTCTCACACTCTGCCAGTGAACCCTCCACTTCATTTAGCAGCCCCTTGACAAGGCTGGCCTCTGTTCCCCAGGCAAAAGGGGCTGATGGGGGATTCTGAAAGAATCGGTCACTTGGATGAGTTCGGGACTGGTGAGAACAAGCAAAAGAATACAGCTTAAATGGCAACGGGAAAGGCATCCTTGTGCCAAGTGTGAACACTGTGGTTGCAAGCTCCAGAAATCACTACTGATGCTCTTCAGAAAATCCACGACTCTTGATAAGAGATTGCTTGGTTTTTAACTGAAGGCATAGGTGCTTCTTTTTCCCCCAATTACTTCTCTAGGTAACTCATAAGAATCTAATCTTGTGGAGAGATCTCAACAGCAGTATGTCACAGGCCAAAAGCATAATTTCTGAATCTAGACAATTGGCCCGTTTTTAGAAGTGGTGCTAATTTCTTTTTACAGTATGCGAGCACTGAAGATAAAGAACAGCTTGGGCCTGAAAAAGATGATCAGACAATTTATAAAATATCAACTATATTAACTAAGCAGCTAGCTCAAATTCTGGGAAATTTAATTTGAGGATAATTGCAGCTCTAAGTCAAAGCTGTTTTTGTATCCACTCTTTAATAATAATAATAATAATTTATTAGATTTGTATCCCGCCTCTCTTCACCCAAAAGGGGAACTCGAGGCTTTAAATTGTCAACAATGTCCCACTGTACTATTTTTATGTTTTTGTAGAAGGTAACTATATGATCTATCAAAACCATGATTTTTAATTTCCTTCTGATCACCGTATAGATTGAAGGTCATACTGTAGCGGAACAACCTACAAGGACAAGATGGAAATTGCTCAAGTAAATTGTTAAAAATAAGCCACGAGCAAGATCTCCCACATCCCAAAATTATTCTGTGCATTTAATTTTAGCAGGGCTTGCTCCTGATCAATGTTTCACATGGGATAATCAGTCTTACTGGGTTGGTTTTGTGTGTGTGTGTGTGTGTGTGTGTGTAAGAATCTGAATCCAAAAGTTTTCCAACAGCAATGCATACTAGTTCTTTCTTCCGTCTGCAGTCCCCAACATCACTGTCTCAATGCTCTAAATAGTATCTAGTCCTCTGGAATCATGTAGTGGGAATATTGGGGTCAACGGCTAAAGTGCAACAATGAGAAACTGCTGTTTTGCTTTCTTCCTCCGGTGCCAGAGGATGATATACTGTTTAGATCACGAATCCTTTTGAAGGAATAAAGTCACAACGGAAGGGCTACAAAACAAGACCTTTTCTAAAAGGATATTGATAAGTACATGCTAGGCTAGAAACCAATAAGATATACAGCACATCTGTCGAGAGTAGTAGATATCTGGTAAGCATCAGAAAAACATATGTACCTATAGTACTGGAGAGACAGTGTAGGAAACAATTGAAGAATTCTGTATACAGTACAACTTTTGTATAAAACTATATAAAACACAATACATAGGAGATAGATTAATATTGGTTGGGGTTTTTTTGCTTATTGTCATTAATCCTTATATTGCTTTGAGGAATATAACGCGGCCTTTACATGCAAACTTCATTGAATTGACAAGAGTGGAACCAAATCAATTGCATAATAGGATACAAAAGATGAAGAAGTACAATCCAGTCAGCCAGATACTTTGGGGGCAGATTATTGACAATCCATTAATTATTGGTGTTGTGTATGTAGGTTAAACTTTGAGAGTTACAGACAGCAGATGTGCCATTAATGTGTGACCTAGAAAATATGCAATCAGAATGTAAGATCAATGTTAGAAATAAGGTCCATATGGTTAACATATGCGAAAAAACAACTGAAAAGCTATGGGAAGAGAGACTGTACATACTAAAGCAACAAACCAAACCAACCTTTTAAAGAGAAGAAACATCTTGGTGACTGGAAGAACAAGCTAGCATGACAGTGAGGGAAAAACAAAGCTCTGGATAGTGACCGACTACAAACTCCCAATATCCAGCAACAAAGGCCAAGACGTTTTCAGCAAGAATGTTAACATGCTGAGGAATGTAACAATAGAAAAAGTGAAAGATTCTGGAACCATCCTCAATAAAAAGTGAGGAATGACGAGCAATAGAGTAGCTATCAAATATGGAGGCATCCAGAATAGATGTGATATGGACATATTTAAAATATTTAAGCCTATAGAGTAACATCTAGATAACACTTAGAAAGAGCGGCAACAGGATTTCATTTTTAATGTGTGCCAGAGTGCCCACAGGAAAAAAATGACAAAGGTTATTTTACAACAAATGTTAACAAAGCTGTATAATAATAATCTAGCTTCTTTGATATAATATCATTTATTTGATTTTGGCCATGCTTGTAAGTGGAATGTTGCTTAAAATTTACAAAGAAGAGTAGAACCATGCAGAAATAACAACACCCCGCCCCCCGCCCCCCCAAAAATCAGGCTTTAGAAATGGCAGAGGGTCATGAGAAATGAAGACATTGCATGGAGATTTATCCTTGCTTTATTGAGAGGCCTTTGACAAACAGCATCTGTAGGGGTGGGTCAAAGACAAGATGGTGTTTACAACATTACAATGAAAGCCCCACCACTTTTGTAAGACAATAGCCGCTTCGAGTTCCCCTTGACTGGGGAAGAGAAGCGGGGTATAAATCTAAATAAATAAATAAATAAATAGTAAGACAGAATAGCAACATTTTAACTGTTACTTTGACCATCATATTGTCTGTTTTGACACATTTCCCCTGTCCACTGGATGCTATGCCACTTGAACGCTAGCATGTATGTTAAGGTTGGTGAGCATGACAGAACACCTGATTATTTTTCTAGGGAATCTTTACAGTGAGCAAGAAGCCTCCTTAAAAATGTAATCTGGACAAAAACAGAATGCTTTAGAATATGGAAGGGAGTGAGACAAAGATGCTTATTGTCCTTGTAATCTGCTAAATCTACGCAATGAATATACACAGCATGAGAAGTGATAGAGATGAGAGCTAGCAGGGGCTTCTGGGTGAGTGTTACAGCTGGTTAGATGTCTTTACGAGCGGCTGTGCAAACAGAGACAGCCCAGCAGTGGAATTGCCAGGCAGGAGATGATTCTGGTTGACAGAAATTTCTCCAGAGGAAAGAGAAATTAGGAGATCACCCACACAAGCTCTGGAAGAGTAGCTTCTCTCGAGGCTGCAGGACATTAGTTTCTTATGGTCAATCGTGAGTCAAGCAGCTTGGGAGTTAAGGGATTTACAATGTGCCTTAAATTGCTGTGCAGCCTTTATAGTCTTTTGACCTTGCAAAAGCCTCACCTTCTTAATCACTATACAATTTAATTGCTTTACAACATAAGAGAGATATTCCAAATACCATTGAAGATCAAAGACTCTGCAAGTGCCTTCTTTTTGAAATTTAAGAAGAGAAAAGTGAAATCCTGCTATCTTAGAGGATTTTAATTTAAAAAGCAAAAAATGTTTAACAAGAATGTGGTATAAGAAAATTTCACACGGGCAAGGGGAACAATTTTTTTAAAACACTTTTTCTGATAAAACTACCTTTGAAAATAGAAACATTAATTAGATTAACAAATTAGATATTTGTGGAAATATTGATGGTTTATTTTTAAGGATAGTAATAATGGATGGATTTTACAAAACAAGATAAGAGCAATATGAACTGGACTATATGACTGAATATGGAGAAACAATTGGGACTAAAGTATTAACTGGGCAGAACAAAACAGAAAAAAAGTCTTTATTTTACTCTATCTGTAATAATTAACATACTTTCACTTTCTTACCATGGCTACCACAAGGAAAACTGCCAAATTGGGAGAAGGATTTATTTATTGCAGAAATTGTTTAAACAATTTGGTAAAACGTTAAAAAGCCAAAGGAAGAAAGATTTGCAGGGATGAAAAAAGATCAGAAAGAAGTTAAGAAAATTGAAATATCTATAAGGCAAACTGGCTATAGATTTCAAACAAATTATTGACAAAGTGGAAGTTTGGGGAAGTAGGATAGAAATTATAAAGAGAGTTGGAGAAGGATTTGGACAGTTTGGGATTACTGGAATTTAGAGGAAAAAAAATTAAGATTTAGAAAAATTCTAGAAGAATATGGACAGGATATCAGAGAAAAGATTGGCAAGTCTCTATTGATTTCCTGAATTGGGATTGGGACCTTATTCGAAAGTCAAGATACATTATTTTACAGAATGGAAAGATTCCTGGTAGTTGGAAAGAGTATTATAATGTTACTAATGAGGGACAAGATTTGACTTTAACAAGAAATTATCAACCAATATCTTTATTGAATAATGATTACAAACTGTTTTGGCTGAAAGGCTAAAATAATTTTGCAGGATTTTATTAATGAAGATCAATGTAGGTTTTTACATAAAAGGCAATTAAAAGGTAATGTTAGAAATGTTAATATTCTTCAATAGTTGCAGCAACATAATGAAAAGCAATCTGCATTGATAGATGCAGAGAAGGCATTTGTCAATTTGAATTGTATGGTATATAAGTCTAAGTGCTATTGCTATTTGTTGTAGAAGATCCATTATTAGACGGAGTAGGAATGGGAAAATTAAAGGAGAAAATTAAAGGAGATCCACTAGATGAAGTGGCAATGGAAAAATTAAGGGAGTTTGGAACATTAGCAGGTTTCCAGATTAATAATAAGAAGACAAAGATGATAACAAAATTATGAAATTAGACGATCAAATAGAACTGATGGAGAAAATTGGTGTTAAGATTTGAGAAAAAAAGTAAAGTACTTGGATATTACTATGCTAAATATGAATTGTATGTTATTTCAAAATAATACCGTTTCCCTGAAAATACGACCTCCCCTGAAAGTAAGACCTAGCTTGATTTTTACACGTCCACCCAACATA
>JANHGC010009454.1:276670-290899 GCA_027560395.1 Boaedon fuliginosus | reverse complement strand
TCTCTCTCTCTCTGACTGCTCTGTTTCCCCTCCCCATTAAAGAGGATTCCTGGCTTAATAGGGAAACGAGAAAGGGAGCTACAAGCAGGAGAGAAAGAGAAAGAAAGGATTCCTTCTCTTACACTGGCTGTTGTTTCCCCTCCGCATTAAAGAGGATTCCTGGCTTAATAGGGAAATGAGAAAGGTGATATTTGCTGATTCTCCGAACCACTGAAAATTATCCCCATGAGTTCTCCTGAACCAGCCCGAACCGGCTGAATACCACTACTGGCTGTACCACCTATCAGCCATCAGAATGTGGAACTGTTTCAATATTTGAAAGTGCCTATTAAATTTGGTAGTATAAAAACAAACAGTTTTCAACTTCTTTAAGCCTTTGCTGAAGCCTTTGTGCCACCATCCACTTTTAAAATGCTTTGAAAAAAATAGACTGAAGTTTTTGTTATTAAACTATAGTTTGGAATCTCTAGCTTTGCATAACTTTGCTCGTTCTGAATAGGGACAGCATGCTGTCTACGTATGTGTTATGTTCATAATAGTAACATTTTATAATTATGAAGATAAGGAAGGAGAAGATTTCTTATGCACTACAAAGTAATTACTTGAAACAAATTCATCTTTTTTAAGTCCACCTAAATGTGCCTTTGGTTTTTTTTTTTCAATTTCAATTCATCTACATAAAATTTGTCAAAAATTTACAGAGTGAAATACTAAATATACCAAATGCAGTAGTCCTCAACTTACAGCCAGTTACTGAGCAACTATTTGAAGTTATAACAGACCATCCTGATAAATTTAGTTACGACCTATTCAAAGTTAAAATAACTCCAGTGGGTCACTTTTGGGCACTTAACAACTGGCACATTTGGGGATGCACTGTAATGTTTGTATTTTTTTTCTTTTTTGTCTATGTATTAAGTATATGTATTACATTGTATTATTTGTATTTAAAATTAAATATATATATATATATATATAAAAGAAAGCATGTAAAAATGCAAGTAGAAAAATAGGGACCACCTTTGGTGGGAAGGTAACAACGTTCTATGTGCCTTTGGCATTTAGTCATGCCGGCCAGATGACCATGGAGACGTCTTCAGACAGTGCTGACTCTTCGGCTTTGAAACAGAGATGAGCACCGCCCTCTAGAGTCGGGAACTGACTAGCATGTATGTGCGAGGGGAACCTTTAACTTTTTAAGCTAATACATGAATGTAGGGAAGAATGATTTTTCCATTAGGAACTAATTGACATAACAATAGTTTCTTGATGACATAATAAATCTTGTTTTCTGAAAGATAGGGCACTTTTATAAACTAAAGCTAAAAGGGTATTCATAATTAAGGGCATTCAGAAGAATTCACTATATATTCTGCTTCAAACTAACTTCTCTAATCTACAAATATTAAACCACGTTAAAACCCATACTTATATTTGATCACATTTTCAATTGGTAGAATCTCAATATGTTTGACAGGTATATCCCTTGTAAAGCTCTGTGTTGATTGTTCAAGCATTCAGCACTTGCAAGTTAATCATAACAGTACTTCTGTATGGGATTATTTTTAAGGACAGCCTGAAAAGTCCCATTGATTTGAAATGTTGTGATACTGTAATGCTTGGGTCCACAGAATACTCATATCTTGGGCTTTGTCACCTTTGGCTGGCTCTATTGTGACTGATGAGGACAAGATATTGGCACATTGTATTGTATGGCACCTAAATAATGGAATTGCCTTCCAAGACAGGAGGGCAAAGCTCTGTTTGCTTTCTTTTAAGTGGGCACAAGAGTAATTACTTTTGTGTCAACTTTTACCCTGAAATATTTGCATCATTGGTCTGCTTTTTTAGCCTTGTCTTTGAAAAGTGGGACGTAAGAGTCTAAATAAAAAAAATAATTATAGAACAAATGAAGGAGCTGTTTCTAGGTCTTAAATAGGAGCCTAGAAGCAAAAATTTTAACTTGGAATATCTCAAACATTTTCAAAACATTGCAGAAAAAAATATGAGTATCTTCAATGATTGGCACTTTGCATCAGTATTGTATTGTGTTAGTTTACAGTTCAAGTAGTTGTGTATTATTACCACTACATTGTTACATTGTAGAGTTCTTCTGTCATGTTATGCTCTGCAATTAAATTATACTTCTTGTTATCAAGAAGATTGGATCACCAAGGCATCCTAATTTTTAATTTTTTTCCAAGTTTTATAATTGTGTTGTTCCCCTAAGTTAAATATTGGAAAGAAGTTAGTGGGTGTGGTACTTAATGCAGCTGTTATGTATTAGTGAATACTAGCTTGGATTGTCTTTCAGTTCACTGGTAACTTTGTAATATAGCACATTTTATTTATGTTGTATAAATATGAAACTGGCTATTCCGTTTAAGGTCTAAAGAAAAATGAGGTAATTGAACAATGTTGGGAAACAAAAATCAGAATATAATTTATACTAAATCATCAATCCTCAAAATGTATAAATAAATTCCCAAACATATTTTAGATGAGTATTTTGTGGTGAAACTATTTTTTTAAATTGGATTTATACCTACCCACCTCAATATTCAACCAGCTCTATTATACCGAAGTGATGGATAAAGCAGTTTATTTTACATGTGATTCACTGTTTGGGCATGGTTATCTGTATCTTCATGAGAATTATATATTCTAATAGAAAAGAATATATGTAGCTTAGGGTTGAACTGCAGAATCCTTGGTGCACTGATGTTACCTGGTTGGGTAATTAAATACCTGCAAGCAAACAACCAAGTTCAGAGAACAGCATGGATTCCACAAAATTATATATTACTAGCTGTTTACTTGGCCTTGCTCGGGTTTTTTTTAATTGGACTGCCATCTTCCTTCCTTCCTTCCTTCTACCTCCCTCCCTCCCTCCTTCCTTATCTCCCTCACTTCTCCTCCCCTCTTTCTTCCTCCCTTCCTCTTCTCTCCCTCCTCCCTCCCACATTTCTATTTCTCCCTCCCTCCCTTCCTCCTTCCTTCCACCTCCCTCCCTCCCGCCCTTCCTCCTTCCTATCTCCCTCCCTTCGCCTCCCCTCTATCTTCCTCCCTTCTTCCTCTCTCCTCCCTCCCTTTCTTCCTCCTTCCTTGCCTCTAGAGGCAAGATAAATATTAAATCCCTGCCCAGCCAATTGTGTGACTTACCTCTGAGCAGCAATAAGGAAGGCTGCAGGCAGGGAGCGGCCATGTTTTTTTGCTTTCAGGATTGTAGTGCAGTAGGTGCTCTCTGGCACCCCTTGTGGAGCAGCAAAGAAAATTGCTGCTTTGCTGGTCAGTGTAGGTAGGGGGGATGGGCAGTTCAAGTGCATTTATAGGGGGCTTAGATGCGTGGGGGGCATGTCTGACCCACCCCAGTGCTCGTTTCCAGAGGTAAGGTATCTGTGGCAAGTTTGGGGAAGATTGGTGCAGGCACAGAAAAGCCTATTGATGATATACCCACAAACAAACAAACACAAAGAATTCATCCTTTCCTATACCAGAATATTTTTTCCACATCACCCAGAGAACTCTGATGTACAAGCATTCAGAAATCGCCACCCCAATTGTAGTTGAAGGGTAGTGTTAGAGAATCAGAACAGTATAATAGGTGAAAGCTTGAATGATATATTATTTCCTCTATTCAATGCAACAGAAATTTTTTACAAATTTCATACGTTTTTATGATTTGTTATGGTATTTAATTTCATGACCATTGGTTTTATGAATAACATATAAATTGTTAAGAGTATAATCTGCCCAGTATCATTGAAATTTGGGCAGCACATGACTTTAATTATTAATAATTAATTAATTTTACTCTGTTAATTTTGAATTTAAAAATAATTAGAAACAAATTAATTTTGTTTCCATGTTTAAATATCAGATACACTTTCCTAATTTGAAGTCTGGTTATATCAGTTTGGATATATGACATTTGTTTAAATGAACTCTTTGGCTACTCTTAGCATAGTTCAGAAAGTGAGAGTTGTACTAGTGTACATTGCCAACTAAACTGTAGTAACCATATCTGACTTGCTTAGCTTTTTTTCAAGTTCTGATAAGACCAACTACTAGATGCTGCCACCTGCTATTAGCTATACATGAATATCAATATATAATAGCTATAGTATCCAGCACACATTTTGTTTTATAATAATTCATACAGTGTGCATTTTCACATAATGATTTTCCTATTTTATTACCATTAATCCTTATCACTATCAAAACCTACTGGATTTTGAGCCAAAGCAATGAAATTAGTAGTGTTCTGCTTATTTCCAAACTTCTATAGTGTCATCAAATTTAATTATGGTTGCAAGATTCATTTGGAATCAGATAACATAGGGATATAAAATTTCTAAAAATGTTGAAGAAAAATCTTGTTTGTGGGGGTTTGTTTTCTTTTGTTTTAAAATGGGTATTTTTGAAAAATGCTTCAAATTTTATTTTTAGCGTTCTTTTCAAATCTTTATCATAAAATGTATTGTGCATATCATGGCTTATTTGAATATCCATATTTGGCATATTTAAAAATGCAAGGTGAGCTATTTATTAAGCAGACTTAAATGGTCACCCATCTTAACAAGTAAAATACACACAGAAACACAAAAACATTTAATATTTTTATTAAAAAAATTAATTCAAAAATGCTCATTGCATCTTAAACCACTTGCTCACCCAAAGCAAGACACCTATACAAGGCTACATTAATGTTTCAGCTCCAGCTTCTGAAGGAAAAGCCAGGACTTCCCAGTCTTCCAGAAAATCAACAGAATTTGAGCCATCCAAATCTCAGGATAGAGACTTCCACAGGACAGGCATGACAGAGGAGGCACACCTCCTTGGTCACATTAAATCCAATGTTTTACAAAAAGTAGCAAAAGCTGAAGTATGCCCACCTTACCAAATCTAAGGAGGAAAACAAAAATTACTGGGGACAGGTGCTCCTGCAAATAACCTGGTCTTATGCCTTGTATTGTAGAGCTTTAAAAGTGATAGTTTCTTGAAGCCAGTGTTATTCTTATAGCATGAATATGACAATATCCTATACTTAAAATAGTAGAATTTATGTCCAAAACAACATTCATTCATTGCTACATTAAGGACTAATTAAACTAATTAAGGCTATTTAAATGATGCACTTTAAGTTGAGAAAGATCTTAAAGGGCATCATTTGAATAGCCTGGTGCGGGGGAGGGGAGGGTATAACTGGATATCATCCGCATACTTACATTCCTTATCCTGTAGCAATGAATGACCTCACCTAGCAGCTTTATAGGAAAATTTGGAGAAGTGAATCCCGAAAAAGCAAATGTTGGCAATAGGATGAAAAGTGTGGATCTAAGGATGGCTTTTTAAGAAGATATTTTTAGGTATTTATTTTAAAAGTTTTGGATACTCTTCTAATCATGAAAATCTTTCGCCTTTAAGGGCTTTGGATATTTAACATCTTAGCCAGCATGAAGAGATATAAAAGATTATCTGGAATCTCCTGACATTCAAATCACTGGACAGTAAGAATTAGACTGATTCAGTACCCAGTACTGATTATTAATTTTTTGAGTGTCAATCGATTTAACTGACTTCCTCTGTTAAAATAATACTGCTTAGCTGATTTATTTGAAGTCCAATATAATCAAAAGGCATTGATTTGTTACAGTTATATCCCATTTTTTGTCTAATAATCCAGGTGAAGGACATGAGAATTTCCCCTTAATTTTATCTCTTATATTACCCTCAACAGTTTTGTGAGATAGGTTTGTCAGTTACAATGTTTCAACCAGAAACTGTGAATAGGGATTTGAATTTGAATTCCTGTCCAACATCTTAACTATTTGGTTATATCTGTTCATTAAAAAAAGAGATATAATATCAAATATAAACAGCGTGCACAACCTTTTCCATGGTTATTAGTTATATATAAAACCTATATACATATAAATCTAACCATTTCATTCTGATTAGTAAATGTTTTATATTTTTTCAATCTTCATAAAGTTTTAGCATAATCCTACATTATTTTAGCTTATGATGCATGAAATAAATACAGGACTCAAATAATTAGATTGCATTTGTGTGTTTTAACATTTAGGGCATTCTGAAATGAAGCCAAACTGGAAACTAGATAGAACCTCAAGACCAGGTTCAGCGACAGTTAGGGTTACAGATCTCAGCTGGCAAGGTCTCCTGAACCCCAATCCATCTATTAAAGAAGATGAGGAGCTACTTGTGGATGAATATATTTCTCCCCACAAGCTGGTGAGTATATATATACCATGTTATTGTATCTGTATTAGCCTTGCTAATGGCCATTGCACTACTTTGGCTTATCTGAAAGTATTTATTTATTTATTTATTCGATTTTTATCCCGCCTCTCTTCCCCCAATGGGGAACTCGAGGCGGCGAGTATTGCAGTTAGATGGAGCCATTGAATATGGTTTTGAATAATTCTGGAGGTTTTTTTTCATAACTTCATACATTTGTTCAGACTGAGTGATTGGAAATCACTGGCCTATTTTCTACTGCACTAATTTCTATTTAGTTATTAAAGACTTAAAGTAGGGGATATTTAAATATAATTAAATTTGTAAATATGATATAACAATGGTTTATGTTTATGATTTTGTTTACCATGCTAGTAGGATTAACCTATCTTAAAAAAACTGATCTGGAATATTTACAGTAAGTAGTTCTATTAGTTACACTTTTTAAAAATGCTTAGTACTCCTTAATGGCTTTTAAGAAATAATTTCATGTTCGCCTTATGTTCTTGTTGCTAACTTGAAGTATTTTCCTCATCCACATGTGTTTAAGTAAGAACACTCTAGAATGCTTGGCAAGATCTAACTTCATCTCTGCCCACAGAAGCATTCCCTTTGTAGTTCTATGCAGCTCATTCTTGCTAGCAAGTTAGCAAGGCGAAGTGATCTTTTTCTTTGTCAGATTCCAATGCTATAAAATTCTGGAGTATCCTCAGTCTCCCAAACACATTTTAGGATGATGTTGAGGCTTACAGAATGAACAGAAATGGATAATTAATGTTTCCTCCTCCCACTTCAACCAACAAACTCTTTTGGGTCACATTTTTACTAGCAACAAGCTCTTGCTGGATCCCAGCAACTGTTTTCTCAGTAGGATTTTTGTGTTCTCTGAGCTTGGTTGTTTTCTTGCAGATCATCCCAAAGGTGCTTTTTCAAGAAGCAACTGGACTTTCTGTTTTTTCTTTGAAGACATTTCGCTTCTCATCCAAGAAGCTTCTTCAGCTCTGGATGGGTTCTTACTTCTTGGATAAGAAGCAAAACGTCTTCAAAGAAAAATCAGAAAATCCAGTTGCTTCTTGAAAAAGCACCCTTGGGATAACCATGACCTGGGTGACTGAGAATCTCCATAGACACTTCTTTTTCTTCATTACCAAACTAGGTAACATCATCAGTGCTAGAAAGGGGTGAGGTCTGCCCTCTGTTTATATACAAGTGGGAGTTATAATGTTGGTGGGAGTGTTCTTGGTACTTCCTTGATTGGGCTGTTGTTTACTGTTCATTTTTTGTCTGAGTTGATAGTTCTTTAATTGGAGTATATTGTGAATTGCTTGATTGTTGGCATGGTAGTTAATCCTCATGTCAGTTTTTACCTATGGGTATTGATTGCTGAAGTGGAGGTATTTTGGTCTTTTTGTTTCTTTTGTTGGTTTTTTGATTGGCTCCTTTGAATGATATGTAGCAGGGGTGGGTTCCTACCAGTTCGCTGGTTACCCGGTTCGTGGGCGTGCTTTCCGAATGTCTGTCAAAAGTGCGCTGCGCGCGATCGATTCAGAAATTTCAGTGCGATTCTGCAAGCACTCTCACAGAACAGCTGCGCGGCGGATATCCGCGGGAGAAACCCACCCCTGATATGTAGATATTGTTTATCTCTTTGTCCCAGTTGATGGCTGATTTGTCTGAGTGCTAAGCTTCCATGGATTTTATAGTGTGTTTGGACTTAGCTTGGACTCTAGGATGCTCACAGTTTCTCAGTTGAAATTATGATTAACTCAGTTCATGTGTTGTGTGATTAGGGAGTTTTCATCCTGTCTTCTAAACTGCTAGTTGGTATTCATGGATGCCCTTCTGCTAGAGTTCTGCCTGTTCATCCTATATAATGGTTGTTACAGTTCTTACATTATATATTGTACCAGACTCCTAATTTTTCTTCTGAGGATCCTGGGTCTTTTGGGTTACTTAAGATGTTTTGGAGGGCTTTAGTTGCTTTGTGTGCTACAATGATGCCATGTGGTTATTACAGACTGTTGGCTGTTTCTGAGAAGATTTTGATATGTAGTAATGTTATCCTTTTCATAGTGTGTTGTTTGTGTTGTAGTGGATTAAAACATTGAGAAATCCTTTGCCTTCTTTTTTAAGACACTTAATTGGGAAAATTCTCTTTATTTTGAAAAAAAAATGAAGTTTGATACAGATGAAAACTTTTCCCCCTTGTGTCTGTTGATGAAAAGTAAATAAACCTGTTGCTTAGGAAGCCAAAAAAAATGCTAAAATAAATGAAATTATATAGTCGACATCTTTATTAAACTGCAAATATGTTTACCATAAATTTCTGGTTTTAAAAAGTGCAATTTAAGGAATCCAGAGTGTTGGGAATGTTGTTCAGAATTTCCATTACATTCTGCCGCCTATGCACATAACTACTGCAATTATTTACTGAGTTGTGTTCTAAATCAAATGCCAGATGTCATGCATGTAACCTTCCAACTTATCACTCACCTAGCTGCATTGTTCTGCCACTGTTTCCTTCTGCTTTCATATCTTTTCTTGTATTTTCTGGAACGAAAACAATGCCATTGTGAACCAAATGCTCAGTATTCAGACCATCCATATAACAATAGTTAAATTTGGACATCAGAGATTTGGTGAGAAGTTCTAAGAGTTCTGTGAAAATAATTTCTGTTTTCAAAATAATTTTGAAAATTAATAATAATATGTCCTGTGCATGCCTTAAAAATGTAGCCCCTATCAGCAAAAAAGATTCCTTATGCTGTTATTTAAATGGGATAGTAAGGCAGTGACCATCATATATTGACAGAATCCAGGACCATCATATCAGCCTAGCAAATGGTCAGGAACAACATTGCAAAGGATGACATTGTTAGTATTTCCAGCTATAAGTATCTATTTACTCTTATAGCTTCTTGTCTTCCATGAAACTTAGTCATGGCATTTTTTCCATCATCTAATGATACATTATTTTAATTTGTTAAATGTAGAGTATATCCTGCCTTTTCTTTCAGAGCTCAAGTTAGCATATCTCCTCTCTATTTTTTTTCCTACAACAGTAATAGTAACAGAAATATCCCCTCTGTGAAGGGGTTGTGCTGAAATTGACGAACACAAAGTGGCTAAGTGAGCATCTATTGCTGATGGCATTTAATTTATTAGTACAAAATGTGCCTTTAAATATAATGATAATATTAGTAATTTATTTTTTCTCATAACTAACATGCAATAATTTTTTCCCCAATTTTTTTTTATTTTTACTATATAAAGAAAGAGCAACTATTTCAATGTCTTTATAAACAGTGTGTTCCCTGGTTACAGTTAGTTTGAGTGATAGTCATCATTATCATAATGTTCATTAGTAGTAATCATATAATAACAGTATTTTCTCCACATAATATTAATACTTAATTGTTAATACTAAATCATATTGATAATAAACATATAATAAACTATCATGGTAAAATTAATCCTTCGCTTATAATTTTAAATATTCTAACTTCTGTTACTAACATGCAATAATTGAATTAGTGATTTCAATATATTTTGTACCTCCCTTCTGTCCTTTTTCTCCCTCAATAAAAAATATTAATGTTTTTCTGTCAGTATCATTTGCCTAGTTTGTTGTTGAAACCTTGGGTATATACAGTTAACTGTGCTCTGCAATCATCAGTAAGGAAAAACAACATTTTTATTGGCAAGCCATATCCATTATTTAAAATCACTTCCTTTTCCCTCTTGGCAGAGACTTATTTTTGGGTAATAAAAGTAAATGAATTTGACAGGGAGGCCACAGGCAGACTGAACAAGTACAAAAATAGATAATTAGTGAAGCTTTCTGAAAAAAAAGAACACTATTTAGCTCAGCATATGCAATCCACAAGTCACAATTAGGCAGCATGGCGGTTGTGCAAGTGTGATTTTAATTGCACAGTGATGGGAAACTGGAAGAAATCAAGGACAGATTATCCAGTAAGAGATGAAGGCCATGTGCTATAAGATACATAGTTGGGTGCCAGTAACACAAAAGCAATTTAGAAATAAAGCCTATTGTTATTAAATTGATTGATTGTTGCCGAAAATTAAAGTGGGAATGTTGAATGCTAGAAACAAGTTTTAACTAGAATGTACCACAGAGCTGAATCATGTTGGTTGATTTGAACCCAAATCATTAAGACCAGTGTAGGGAGGTTGCTGGCCTCTGGAACTAGATTTCATTTTAGGAGTTGTGGCATACTCTGAGTATGCTGACAATGGGATGCTCTCTAGGTAAAATATATTAGTCAGGTTAGTGATCAAAAGCATTATATACTTTTCCTGCTTCATTCTGAAAGAATTAGATGACAGCACTAACTGGACATTCCCACACCCAGTTGCCATTTCTAGGGATGAAGTGAGATTGTAAGTACCGGTATTTATTTGTGCATTTAATTAATTTGTATGCTCCTTAATCACAATGGGAACTCTAGGTATGTATTATGTACTAGAATTAAAACGTAAGAGTAAACACTGGAAATGAATAGTAAATTGGGGAATAACACACACAAATTCAATTAATAGCAAGAAATAGATCATAATCAATCCTGCTCTCCAAAGTCTGTTGGAAAAGCTAGATTTTTAAAGATTTGCAAAAGTAGTGAGTTTTGGAGGAATGCTGTTGCATAGGGTAGATGCAGCCACAGAGAAAAGGTCTGCTTCCTTGAACTTGCAAGAAGGTATTGCTTTATGGATGAGATTTGGAGAAAGCCAACAGTGCCAGATAGAAAGAATAAGAAAGTGGTAGTTCCATAAATATTTGGATCCTAAGCTGTGAAGGATTTTAGAGGTGATAATCAATATATTGTATTTATTTATTAAATGTATACGCCACCCATCTCACCTAGAGGTGACTCTAGGAGGCTTACAACCAAGCAAAAGCAACATGGTAAACATTAAAATATTGAAATAATAAATATTAAAAATTGATTTAAAATTAATAAATATGGCAAGGAAGAGAGCAAGATACACATGGAGTGGAGGTGGAATCTTGCTGCATCCCAAGCCCCATTGGTAACCAGTGCAGCTGACAAAGTAGAGGTGTTACGTGGGCAAAATAAGCACAAGATGGTTATGTGCAGAGACTCTCCTGGCCACAGGGAGATGAGCATCAAGGAAGACTCTGAATTATCCACCAGTTCCACATGGGGTACTACAACTCCAGTTTTCAATTATTTTCTATCCCAGATGTGTTAATCCCTGAACATTCATGTTTTCTCCCTTGCTGGTTTGCATTGGGTGTTTTTTTCTGGCTACTGCTAAAACATTAAACATGTCTTACGTAAGTGTCTATGATTTTTAATGCTGACTACATTTCTTAGTGCATAACACAAAACAAAGTTTAAACTGGATAAGATGTTTGCCTGAGGAATAGCAAAAA
This sequence comes from Boaedon fuliginosus, assembly GCA_027560395.1. NCBI lineage: Eukaryota > Metazoa > Chordata > Lepidosauria > Squamata > Lamprophiidae > Boaedon > Boaedon fuliginosus. The sequence goes on along the minus strand of JANHGC010009454.1, from coordinate 279,219 downwards.
TAGAGATCTTAATCTTACAGATTGTCTTATTATTGCCTTATTCATATAACAATAAAAACATATTTTCCCAATTTCCAATTATTATTACCCATAGGTTCGAGAGGAGGGATGTCAAACTCATTTTCATTGAGGGTGGCATCAGGGCTGTGTTTGACCTCGGGGGACCAAGGTGGGTGTGGCTACCTCGATGTCATTTGGGTTGGGGGCACCTGTGGTGGCTTGAGCCCTCTGCCAGCGAAAACAGGCTCCTGAGCTCTGTTTCCGGCTGCAACAGCTTCCTGCAACCCTCTGCCAGCGAAAACAGAGTTTGGGAGGGCCACAGCCCTCCCAAGCTCCATGACAGAGGCATCGTGGGCTGATCCTTCGCTGTTTCCAGGTTTAAGCCAGATTTAAGCACCCTGTGGGCCGGCTCTGGTTCCCGGGCCATGAGTTTGACAGCCCTGCTCTAGAGGGTTGTTTTTATATCAAGCCTTGACATTATAAAAACTGGCTTACACAACAATGCAAAATAGAGTTATCTGACAGTAGGACTTACTTTTCAGGAAATATGCTTATTATGCTTTCAGTGGAGATGTATAAAATAGTTTATTGGCTATTGTATAGCTTGTGAATGATTTGAAGGAGATTAATTACTTATTTAGTTATGTAAATATTTGGACAGAGAATGTAAGAGTGCTTCAAGCAATTGCAAGAAACTGACGTGTTTTCCAGGGAAAAAAAGCCATATGCAAATAAGCATGATACAAATTAGCATATTCATCCCAGCATTCTTAATCTACACAACTGTTTAGGTTCTATTACTTAATACGAAGAAAAATATAAATCTAACACATATTATGAGATCTGAACGCTGCAAATAAAGAAAATAAAATCATTGATGTTTTTTGAAAAAAAATATTTTCATTGCGATGTTGAAAATGTTGAGCAGCAGGCAATATAATTACAATGCACTTGTAATGTACACTTCTTTTTACAGCAATCACCTGAAAGATAAATATCATACAACTTGGAAACTGCCAAATTTTACTGAAGTAGAAATTTTCATGGCCTATATCTGGCTAGAAAATGTATTAGCAATTCAAAAATGCATAAAAACTTTGCTGTAAGTTCTAATGCAGTGGTCTGCAACTGACCAGAGTTGGCGGATCCAGCGGAAGAGATGGGATGGTTCTGTGCGAGTGATAGGCGCCTATGCTCGAGTGCACATTTGTGTGAGTGGCAGGCACGCACACTTGCCCCTCATGCAAATGGAGCTTTGCATATGAATGTGAGCGCCGCCATTCACACAAGTGGACCTATGTGCACGCTTACCCACTGCTTGCATGACCCAGTTTCAAATGGGTCGCAGCCCAGTTGTGGGTTGCAGCCCAGGGATTGGGGACCTTTGTTAGCATCTACTTGGAGATAAAATATGAACTTTGTTTTTTGTTAAAAGCTGTTACTGAACAGTTGTTGGGTTATTACTTTCTTAGGATTCAGCAATTTGATTTGTATGTTTCATATATTTTATTTATTTGTTTCATATATAGTTTCGCTGTTATAATAAAGTATATGTATATGTGGATAAATGTTCCTTTTAGTTATACATAAATAATGGGGAAAAGAAAGTTTTGAATGTTCTCTTCTCCATCCAACTTGCTTCAATATTATTTTTTGCCCTAGATACTCCGATTAGCAGTGATTATACTGTAATTAAAGAAGTAAAGCTAAAGTCATTCAGTAAATAAATGTTATTGCCTGTTTTTAAGAACATTTTCTCAAGTTTGAGCAAATCAAGTTAAGCTTTCTCATTAGTAACCATAGTAGTAACTATGAAAGAGTGTGTTTACAGGTGAAATAGTAGCATTTCATTTGCCAGGTTTTTAATTGTAAATAATTTTGTACATGCTTTGTTACTAATTTTATTCTGTATTTTTAAATTTTCATATTGCTAAAAAATATAGACTTTACCCAAGCAGCATGACTATAGAGTAATTGGTTTCTTTAATAATATATTTGGTATTATGTAGCCATATCTTTCTTTTTGTGTTATATTAAAAGTTAATGCAGGAATTAGAATTCAAAACTAATGTTTGACTTCCTATATTTTTTGTTTCAGGATAAATTTTAGGATGAGAGTTGTTTCTTGAAGTACTGTGATAGTGGACCCATAGTATATATATTTATAACGATATATTTATCTTTTTGTTTATTATTGCAGAAAGCATTGACAGGGTTAGATGATCTGCGGCAAGTGAAGGCCCTTGAGATGCGTGTGAACACCAGAGAGAATAGTCTGGGAAATTTTGGTGAGAGAAAATTTTATTCTGTCTCAGATTATTCAGAAGCATATTAGGTGTGTTTGTCACCTTGGGTTATTATAATTATAATAATAACAAAGGTGGGTTATGAATAAATTTAAAAACTAACATGTGAGAATGATAAATGAACCAATAGTTGCATTTCTGCGCCAACTCAGAAAGCTCAAACTGACCAAAGAGCTGCTGATTCAGTTCTACAGAGGAATTATTGAGTCTGTCATCTGCACCTCCATAACTGTCTGGTTTGGC
>JANHGC010009454.1:246787-259702 GCA_027560395.1 Boaedon fuliginosus | reverse complement strand
ACCAGATTCGAACCCAAACCCATCCCACAGATCAAACCAAAGCTTCGCCTGTTACAACCCGAAGCCAAACAGCGACGACTTCATTGGCCAATTCGAAGTCCAATCCCAACCCAGCCAGAGCTCCATCCAATCAGAACACAGCACCACCGGCAGTTTAAGCAGAGAATGCAGCCACGATCGCATTTTACTCTTAGGAGCAAGAAGCTGAAGGCACCAGCCTGAATCCAGCCTGAAGATGACGAGTGTGTTGATACTCTCAAGCCTACACGGGAAAAGACCCGATGACACCAAGACTTACATACCTACACCCGTGAAAATCTACGAAAACATATATATATATATATATTTCTCCCACCACTATCCAGAAACGCATCGCCGATTTACACGCCTGGGCTTGCAAACGTGCAAGGCCAGATTCCAGATCCCAGTTCAGTTTCTTTCCCCAACGAGGCAATCAAATTTTATTATTATTATCATTATTATTTTAATCCCTTTTGCATCTCGACGCAACCCCGCAGCGTTGGGCTGGGTCGGGCTGGGTGCAAGGAGATATCTATACATATATATTTTGCAGCCCAAATTCCCTGCGGGGGCCACCCACAGCCGGAAGCAGGCGGGCGTAAACAATCAGGACCTTCCAGTTTGTACAACTTTTCCCCAACTTCCCCAAGGGGGAGATGAGAGGAGGGTGCAGCTTCACACTTTTCGGGGTTGCCCTTTGAGGTTGGCGGTGTGTGTGTGGGGGGCTGGAAGGAATGTGCACCGACAACAAGTAGAGAAGGCACAAACTCTCCCCTTTTTCTCCAGACCATTAAGGGCAGACTTTGCCCTAAAGCCGGACAGCCAAAGAAACTGGAATATTGATTTATTCCGGTGCCTAATTGTCCATGAAAAGAATTCCCCCACTCCACCCAACTGTGTATAAATCTCATTTTCTCAATTGTCGGGAGAGGAATTAGGATTCGGAAAGGCGGGAAAAGAACTGAGAAATGAAAGGAAGGAAGGAAGGAAGGAAGGAAGGAAGGAAGGAAGGAAGGAAGGAAGGAAGGAAGGAAGAGAAAGAAAGAAAGAAAAAAAGAAAGAAATATTTGTATGTTAATTTAAAATGTTATATACTGTCTTTTAAGCTTTTTTAGGTAACAAAGTAGCCACCTTGTTTGAAAAAAAAATTATAAACAAGATTTAAAAAAAAACTAAAAACAAATAATGCTGATCATCTTATTCAGTATGAGCAATTAAAGAGGAAAATTTTGCAAAGGTGCTTTCTTTAGCTCACTCCAAATGCTCACTCTTAGTCTACATCGTGATTGAAGCACAACAGGGGAACTGGACTCTGTATTAGGAGGGCTCTTTTATTTCTCATATTACGGATAAGAGAAGACATGTAGATTGCCCTTTATTGCTGACTTTTGATACAAGAAAAGGTTACAGAGGGAAACCTATAAAAAGAAGTTCCCACACTTTAGATCAAGGACTGGTGTACTTTTTTAGATCAGGGAGAGGGATTATCTTTTTTTTTTAATAGAATTGTGAGGGACAGCAAAAGGATTTTCTAGGAAGGACAGACAGAAAAAGATGACTGCAATTTACTTAAATTAAGGCTTAAGCATCTTTGAATGTATGGGTTTTGTACCACAGTAACGAGAATCATATCTGTTCATACAATCCACTACAGTTCATTAGATTGGTTTCATCTAATATTAGGGCCAAATACTGGATAACATTAATAGTCACTGAAGGGGCAATTGCATGGCTGTTTTGTTTGTTTGCCAGTAAACTGCAGTTGTGGGTAAAGGTGATCTGCAGAGTCTCAAGATTAATCAGGCCCCTGTAGCAGCTAATTTGGCTTTTTTTAAAAGATGCAGGTTTTTCTTGTGGTCATTGCCAGACAATTGGGAGGCAGAAACCCAGACCAGTCTAGATGATAAATGACATAGACCTCTAGTAGCAGACACTATCTTATCTAAATGTGTTAATTGGAAGATAAAACAAATTTAACAGTAATATATTATGTGGTGAAGATGGGAAAAAAGAGGCAGTAGAAAAATCTGAGAGAGAAGAAAAGTAGATACTAAAAAGTTGCCAAAAGTTTTACAGACATTATATTCCAAGAGCAATTTGTTTAATAGTTACCTAAATGCTGATGATTAAATAAGTGAGTTGAAATTTATTTACATGGGATGCGTGTTTAGTGTATCTGTAACTAAGTAGTGCTTTGGTTTTATTTATTATGATAATAAAAAGTGCTAATCTTATAAGAAGCTTAGCCATTGTTAACATTTATAGTTATTTTCCCATTTTACCTGCTTTTCAGACTGTTTCCTATAAATGTGATCAAAATAACTGAAGACATTCTTTTCTCTGGGGCTTTTTTCCAGGACCCAAATTACAATTACAGAGTTGAAGTGAAAAAAATCATCCCTCATTTAAAATGTTTGGATGAAATACCAGCAAATCAAACTGCTATTCCTTTTCCATGCAAAATGAATAAGGACTGGCTTATTGTCAAGGAATCAATCAAAGAAGGAAGTTTAATTGATGAAGCTTCAGGTTCAGGTGTGCTAAATTACTTTATAAAACTTTGTTTGATTACCAATAAGAGAAAAGAATATCTGTACATCCATACACAACTGATTATCAATACCAAGAATGTTTACTTATTTGTCATATCTATATGGCCACCCATCTCACACAAGGTGACCGTGGGTAGCATGCAATGAAATTAAGTATCATTTGGATACATAAAAAACGGATCTCTGGTAAAGCTAAACACGATAACTGTAGTACTGTGCTTTTAAGTATTAAAATATAAACTATGCAAAAACAAAAAATAAAACATCAAGATGTAGACCTACAGATATCTTGTAGGTCATGAATCAGGCCATTCTGTTATTTTATAAGAATCACAGGGGGGAAAAAACCATTGAGTTTTTATATTTTTCAGGGGGAAATACCAAAGCAGTATTGGACTTAGACCAGATTAGGTTCATGTTGCCATTGAGCCATGTATCTCCTTGGGTGCTTTTCAGCTGGTATCTGTTTCTCAGCCTATCACATCATTTAGAAGTAATATTATGTTAGGAGATATATACCCGTATAAGCTACTTTGTGAGAGAAAAGATGTGCTATAAATGCAATAACTTTCCATTAATTGAGCCCTGGGTGGCATGTTAGTAGACACTGAAGTAAGAATGACCATAGAGAACTTAAAATAATACTTTCTAATTATATGTGAAATAAAATACAAATATACAGTATATAGTCACATATAAGCCCATCCTCATATAAGCCAACACTTCAATTTTTAATCAAAATACTGTGAAAATGTGCCACTGCAAATAAGCTGATTCTAACTTTTCATAGTATTTGTCAGAGTGCATGCAGTGTGACTAGGTGAGATAACCCAGGAGCAAATACAGCACACAGGTTTCTATTTACATACCCTCTCTTCTCAGGTACATCTCCATCTTTAAACTCCAGGAGAGGCAGTTTGTCTCATTCAGCCGAGACACCACAAAACCTCCCATTACGCAGATGGAAGCCATGTTGTTTGTTTTCGTTACAAGCACTAACCATTAACAAACCATGATGCACAGCCCCTCTGGCTCTGGTGAAAGTTCTCACTGGGTTTCTCTTCTCTCTGGTTTCTCTAGTCACTCTGGCCTTCTCTCTGGACTGGGTCCATAACCTGTCAGAGTGCACACAGTGTGATTAAGTGAGATAACCCAGAAGCAAATACAGCACACAGGTTTGTATTTACATAAAGTGGTTTTATCCCTACAAAAGCATATTTACATACAAGTACTTTGATACAGGCCATGAACCAAGAGCAATCATTAATCAGCTACACCATGGAAGCACACATGGGGGGAGAGAGATAACACCCTCACAGGGTCTCACTTATATTACAGCCTCTTAAAGTGGTAGCAGTCAAATAACCCTGCTGACTCATTGCTACCATTGCATCATCATTACAACATTACAGTATTACAATATTATAGCAGCTGGTCAGCTATTAAATCATCATTACCCTGAGAGTATTGTGGTTAAAAATTGAAGCGTTGATCTATCTGAGGGGCTTATTGATAAGTATGCTGTGTATGGGAATTTTATAAAAGTATTACAGTACATCGCAGATAAGGTGAACCTGCCTTTTTTAAATTTTGCCATAAAATTTCTAGTCTTATCTGTGAGTATATCTGTGAGTATATCTTGCTGTTACAAAATTGTTCCAGCGGCCTTTAAAGAGAAACAGAAGTCTCTGACATTTCTATAACTTCTAACCAATCATTCTTCCCCAAATTCATAGTAGGAGTGTTCCTATAGGACTGGAGTAGAACAGATGTGTTTTATAGGTAGTTCTCATTTAGTGACCAGAGTTGGGACCACAGTTAGATCATTAACTGAAGTGGTAACTAAGTGAAGCCATGACTATGCTTATGATCTTATGTCAGCTTTCCGTTGCTTTACAGATCTGTAAAGGTCGTGGGGGTGATGAGCGCCACCACCTGTTTATTGGACCCGTGTCCTTCCTGGCTAGTTTCAACTGGCCGAGAAGTGACACACAGCTGGCTCCAGGCGGTAATTAATGTTTCTTTGAGTGAGGGGTCCTTTCCGCCTGCCTTGAAGGAAGCGGTGGTGAGGCCCCTCTTCAAGAAGCCTTCCCAGGACCCAGCTGAGTTAAAGAATTTTTGTCCGGGCTCCAACCTTTCCTTTTTAGGAAAGGTTGTTGAGCAGGTAGTGGCCCTTCAACTCTTGCGTGCCTTGAAGGAAACTGATTATCTGGATCCTCTACAGTCTGGTTTCAGGCCTGGTTACAGCACCATGACGGCATTGGTTGCACTGGTGGATGATCTCTGGCGGGCCCGGGACGGGGGACCTTTCTGCGTCCTGGTGCTTCTTGACCTCTCAGTGGCTTTCGATACCATTGACCATGGTATCCTTCTGGGGCGGCTTGAGGGATTAGGAGTGGGTGGCACTGTTCTACAGTGGTTCACCTCCTATCTCCCTGGCCGCACACAAACGGTGCTGGTGGGAGGACAGATGTCCGACCCAAGGTCCCTGCCTTGTGGGATGCCTCAGGGTTCAGTTCTCTTGCCCCTCCTATTTAATATCTACATGAAACCACTGGGTGAGATCATCCGACGGCATGAGGTGGGGTATCATCAGTATGCTGATGATACCCAACTATACATTTCTGCCCCAGGCCGAACTACTGATGCTGTCGAGGTAATGTTAGTGACTGGAGGCTGTGAGGATCTGGATGGGGACCAACAGGCTCAGACTCAACCCCGACAAGACTAAGTGGCTCTGGATGTTGCCTCCTCGTGGTTCAGTTGATTGTCCATCGTTGATGCAGGGGGGGGGATTATCCCCCACCCAACGGGTGCACAACTTGGGAGTTCTCCTGGACCCACAGCTTCAATTAGAACACTATTTGGCGGCTGTGGCCAGGGGAACTGAACTTAAGCACAGGTTTGCCTGTTGCACCAGTTGCGCCCCTTCCTGGACCAGGAGGCACTTCTTACAGTCACTCATGCCCTTGTCACCTCTCGATTAGATTACAGCAATGCGCTCTACATGGGGCTACCCTTGAAGAACACTCGGAAGCTACAATTGGTCCAGAATGCGGCCGCGCGAGTGATTAAGGGTGTGCCTCGGTGCACCCATGTAACACCTCTCTTCTGCGAGCTGCACTGGCTCCCAATAGTCTTCTGGGTGCAATTTAAGGTGTTAGTGATAACTTTTAAAGCCCTTCGTGGCTTAGGAGTGGGGTACCTTTGAGACCATCTCACATGCCTCCCAGCACCCAGTTAGATCCAACAGAGTTGGTCTCCTATGGGTCCCATCAGCTAAGCAATGCTGGCTGGCGGGTACACGGTTGAAGGCCTTCTCTGTGGCAGCACTGGCCCTCTGGAACCAGCTGCCCGTCAAGATTTGAACCGTCCCAAGTCTGTTGGCCTTCTGACGAGCCTTGAAGACCTGGCTTTGCCAGCGGGCGTGGAATTGATTAACTCCCCTGTAAGAATGCTGGTATGATTGGCTGAACAATTGTGTGTTAATAGTTTTAAATTAGAGATCATTTTTAGTATTATGATGTTTATGTTTTATTGTATTTTAAATTGTATTTATGTATCTGTTGTAAGCTGCCTCGTGTTCCCCTTGATTGGGGAAGAGAAGCGGGGTATAAATTCAATAAATATAAAACATAAACAAACATCTGTGAAGGTCATAGATGCAAGGATTGCCCACAAAAGTTATTTTTTCATCACTGTCATAACTCTGAATGGTCACTAAGCGAGGCAGTCACTAAATGAAAATTACTTGGATGAGCATATGCTCCATATGCCTCTTGCTTGAGAGCAGCCTCAGCCACTAGTCACCTCAGGTACTGATCTTGTGTGCTGTGGTGAAATCTCACACATTTCCAAATGTGGCTTCCTATCAATCTGATTTCAATAATACCAACTTTTTTTTCTTTTCAATCTGCTCTTCTAAGATTGAAGGTTCTTCTTCCTCTGAAATCTCCTGATGATTTCCCACTGGTGCTGCCACCGCCACCTTAGCTGCTTCTATTTTATTTTCCCTCAAACTAGCCATAAGGTGATGGGTAGCATATCTTTTTAAATTCAAATACTCCTTGGATCTTAGCATCTTAAATCGGCTTCTTCATAGGCTGATTAAGTCTAATAACTCACTCTTTATTTTCTGGGATATCTTACTGGATAAACCATGTTGCATTTAGGACAGAATGCAAATTGTTTCAAGGGTTATATTTAGTTAATTGCACTGTCTGCCCCTCATATGGATTAATGCTTGGAAATAACTATAACATTTTTGGCAACTGCCTCATAACAAGCACAGAGAATAAAAAACTGTCCTACTATACAATCATTAACCAAATAATTGTTCACCAGGATTGAAATCTCTACTGTCCTTTCAAGTGGAGGCGTGGAACTGATGGGAAGATACTGGATTCTTTTTCAACATGCTATTTTTTTCTACAATATCCCCAAATTCATTTGTATACATTTTGCTAATTTGAGGCTGAAGATTGGGAGCAACAGACAGGCCAAGATTTCAGCATCTCTCAAACTGCTTTTCATTTCATAACTGTTCAGTTCAAGCTTGTTTTAAAAGACATGGGTCTGTTGCCACCATCCTTTCTTGTTGCTTAAGACCATCTTGAGGTGGCTTTTGACCTGTAACGCAATAGCTTAGAGCAGTAGCCTTCTAATGAGGACTGTTGTAACTCTTTAATTAAATTGCTTACAATGAATCCTGATCTTGTGCTATTCTTTTTGAGGAAAACGTTGTTGTTCTTTTATAATAAGTTCTGTAGCTCTTAAGTAGGACTAACTGGGATAGAGACAATTTGTTTTATCTTGAACTTTTTTAAAAAAACAATCCCACCTGGAAACCTTTGCAGAATGTTTTGGCAAAGCAAAACCGGATCAGCTTGAGGAATTCCATTGGGACAGAATTGAAAATGATCTGGGATGCTTTAGTTTTCCCCCTAAAGCCACAAGAGTGGGTGGGATAGCAATCCACACATAAGGCTACGGGCCAACCAATCTGTGGAAATTTGGTACTAGGGAATGTGTAGGCAAACATTTACTTTTTTCTTTTAATGAGCCTTTAATCCCTTGCATCATCCCAACTCCACCCTGATTTTTAAGCAAACACATACACGTATAAATCAGAGACAACTCTAATAGAACAAATAACATTTTATTCTTACCGTGTTAGATGATATATACTCTATAGGACAAAAAGCAAATCTGTCCTCAGCATTTGTCAGTTAGGGGTTAATTAGCATCTCCCACCTGCTTAGTCTCACTGGCACCAAGCATAATTTCATTTCCAGTTTTCATCTATAGGGTTTCCTTAAATGCTTCCAAGCATTACTAGTGGGTTGTGGCTACTGGTGGCTGCAAAAAAGTCCCAGGGCTACATGACTGCATGAATAGTATTGATTAATATTAAAACAGTAAGACCAAAGACACTATGCCAGCTGCAACTGCATTTTTGCCAGCAGTGCAACTATTTAAATAAATGTACTAACAGCCCATTAACAAAACACACAACCAATGCTCTGCATACAAACAAGCAACCAGACAGACACAGGCAATCAGTTTCTTAAACTCACTCTGTAGTATATACATTAAAACCTCAGCAAACAAATTCAGAATTTTCTTTGCAAGCAGCCAGATACAGCCAGTAAGGCTATGAAAAGCATTTGATGAGTGCTTAACAAAGTACACTTGTTGAAACATTAAGTAGGTACATGTTCTAGAAAACTTTGGGCATCTGTTTTGAAGACATTCACCAATGACCTTCCTCTTTATTTATGTGCATATCTGCTTTAATGGCAGACTTAATGGAAGTACTATCTGAATACATAAAGAAATGAAGGGACAGGTGATCAAGGGACCCTTTGAAAAAGCTCCAGTAAACATTTTAGTACTCCAAGTATTCCATCCCCAAATATCACCCAATCCAGTCAGAGGAAATTGCTATATAAGTAAAGAAGGGCATTAAAAACAATAAGGCAAGACACAAAACAAAAATCCAGTCAAGTTGCCTAGAGTGCCATTTGAAAGATTTCATTATTTGAAACGGAGCCCTTGAAACACATGTGCTTATATTGTGTAGACTGTTTTGTACCCCACCGATCGTAAAATACATGCTTTTTCTTTTTACCCTTCTGGCATGAGTAACTCTAGGGAAGCAGCAGGCCTATGAAGTTATCTTTGGGTTTAAACAATCAATACGGACACAGCAATAGATACATTTGCCTCATGCCATAGCACTTTCTGCTATCCACAGAGCTGATGTATCGTGGCATGAAGACATTCCATGTCTTACAGTTTGCTAAAGATATGTCCTCATAATGGGGTTCCATCTCATACTCATAGGCAATCTGCCTACTGCTTAGGCAGGCTGAAGCTGAACCAGGGTGTAAGGTGACATGGGTAGGGGTAGCTATCTGCTTGACTACCATTGTCCCAACAGATGTAGGACTGACCCCTTTCATCCCATCTTTGGTTTTGGCTGTAAGAAAGAGCAGAACCCTGACTTCTGATACCATTGCCAGATTAATCACCCGTGGATTCCTAGAGTGTTGGAAGACCTGAAATTCACTAGCCTATACCATGCTTAAGGCACATAAGTGGAAAACGTAATTGAATTCTTTTCCCAGGACAACAATTGCTGTTCTTAGGGAAGCCCTGGCTCTTCCTCTTTTTGGAAAGTTCCTTTTAAAAGTTCAGTCCTCCAGAGATTGGAATCTGGTACAGTTCAACATAGGCAGACATGTTTTCTCTTTTCTCCTGAATATGTATGTCTTAATTTAATACCAGAATCAATAAAGTGAATTCTGAAATTCTGGTTCTTCAACAGTATTTAGCAACAACTGCATCTTGGCTGCACAAATCCAAATTACCTCTAGATTATAACCAAGAGAGGCAAAAAGCTCTTGACTTCGCTGTCATCAAATGGTTAATCAATTGGTTGAGAGGTTAGTCGTTTTGGAGAAACTATGACAATATTTGTCATAAACTGAACACCTCTTGCCCAGACACACAAAAAGCCCAACCTTGAAATCTGGCTCCAAGAATACTTACATCACACTTACATTTATATTACACAAATTGAGGCAACCACTACCTACCAGTTAAGAGAGAACTCTTTGTTGTCATCTACTGATTTTTAGATTGATAAGTTAACAGTCCTTTTGGGAGATCAGTAGCAAAATAGCTGAATGGATGAAAAGGCCAGATTTTACAACACAATGCCAGCGTGTATCCCCTAAGTGATTGATGGCAGCATTTCCTGTAGTAAGTGACATTCAAATTTCAGGCAAAGAAAATGGGCAAGTTATTGCCCTTATATAGTGCCTTGTGGAGAAGCAATACAGATAGTACAGCAGAGTCCCTCATCCTGCATATTAAGGGAAACTGTGGGGGACAGTGTGACTTCTGCTATGATTTCTCAGCTCGAGGACATAGGATGAAAGCATGGTAATGCAATTCAGGGATGAGTTCCTTATTTAATATCTCAGGTATTGCATGTATAAGTATGCATGTTATATTTCAATGGTCTTTATGAACGATTGCACTCTCTATGGCATTCTGACCTGAATAATCACTGATTCGAGTTAATACATTTACACAAAGAATTGTGATTAATAAATGGCACATTTTAGTTAGCTTACAAAGTTTCTAATGTTTAGTGTAGTCATGGATGAATCTGAGCAGTTTTTTGTCAACAGTACAGAAATATTACTTTAGTGGGAATATTACTTTAATATACAGACATATCATTTGTGTCCGTTCTAGAATATTACTTTAATTAATGGACAAATATTTTGTTTTCGGTGCTTCTCTCAAGTGGACACTTATAGCATATTCATGTTACAGTATCACGTTATCGTTCTTCTCCCGACCCCTACCCTTCTTCGGTTTAGATTCTCAGTTAGGACTCCTAACAAGAAGGCTGGGCTCTGCTCTACGGCCTGCTGCAACTCACTTTTTGCTAGGTTCCAGACCTCAGGCTCTCCAGAGATCTCCCAGTGCTCATTTGCTTTCTGGTTGTAGCACTCTCCTGGAATCTACCATTTGTGATGAGATATTGCCTGATGATGATTCAAGTGACCTGACCCATGGTAATGTACACTTTGTGTATTTCTTGCCCATTTCCTATCCTGTAGCCCAGCTGTGTCAAACTCAAGGCCCGTGGGCTGGATCCGGCCCATGGGGTGCTTAGATCTGGCCCCCAGGGCCACCCTGGAAACAGTGAAGGATAGGCCCACGGTGCCTCTGCCAATGAAAACAGAGCTCGGCAGGGCCACGAGCAGCCCTCCTGAGCTCTGTTTTCACTGGCAGAGGGTTGCAGGAGGCTGTCGCAGCCGAAAACGGAGCTTGAGAGTCCATTTTTGCTGTCAGAGCTCTTGGGCCACCACAGATACCCCCAACACGAGTGACGCCAAGCTGGCCATGCCCACCCTGGCCTCCCGAGGTTAAACACAACCCTGATGCAGCCCTCAATGAAATTGAGTTTGACATCCCTGCTTCAGTCTCTCAACAGAACATGTTGAAGCAAACAAGAACAGACTTTTCTCCTATAAAAATGTTTGGATTATATGTGCATTTATCTGCTTATGGTAAACATATGTACACAAACATTTCCATAGGCTTGCTTTTGTAGAAATTTTTCTGTAGCTGAAATTGGAACATGAACACGTGTACTGTATTAAAATGAGTGTTTCAGTTTTATGTTAACATTAGCGATTATATTTGATCAAGTAATATTTGCCTTGTGGTTGGCTGACCTTTTCCTACCCAGATAATGAAAGTTCTGTCACTTTTTTTTTCCAAAGTCAAGTTAACTATCATGCTTATCTTAAGCTGAATGAGGGAAGATACTCTTGAGCACTTTGTCCATTCCTACTAATTCCACCTCAGCTCACAAATGTGTTTTTTTCTGTGGGTTAAAGTAACAACTGACCAAAATAGAAGGTTGGTTTATTTTTTTTAATGTCTCTTTCTAAATATGGAGAAAACATAATTGTACATAAGCTTGTATATGAAGTTTCAGGTGAAGAAAACAGTTTTTTAAACATATGAAATTATAAAGTACAACACTTTACATTTTGCTTTTGGCAGGTGTCAGCAGAGTTATATGTGGGAACCCCATCAAAGCTCTTCATGCACGAAGACAGAAATTAGGTGTAAGTTTCTTTATAAGTACATTTTTGAAAGGAGGGAAGGTTAGAAGGCGGTTGTCATGTAAGAAGAATAAGCCTGTTTTTTAGTCCGGTTCTAGAGCTGAAAAGCCCACATAAAGTTTTCTGCTGCTTGTTGGGGTGTGTTGCTAATTAAATTATCAGCCTTTTTCTTTTGATCATGAATGGGTTTCTGGCAAACTTTCTCACTCACCATGGAGATTCATACTTGTGAAAGTAAAGTGGGAAAGTTGTTAGGGACATTTCAAGGGAAGGAACAAATCTGATGTAGAGAAAAACACGCCCAAGCCTTCCCTAGGAGACAAACAACAAATGGAGCTGGGTTGCAACATTGCCTGATCTTGTGTGTTTACTTTGCAATAGTATGTCAGGCTGCCCCCTGTTACCTCCAGAAACTCTGGCACAATAGCATGTCCCTGTTGGTACAATAAATATTGGGCATAATGCAGAGATTATGAGATAAATTAAGATTTAAAAAATAATCCTTGGCAAAATTATATTTTTTCAGTGGATGGAGATATATTTTTATATAATTTATATAATATTGTAGTCTCCAGTAACAAACCTGTTCCAGCCACCATGTCATCTGGCAGAACATAATTATGATTTTGAAGAAACTGGCAGTGTGAATGAGAGAGACATCTTTGCTGAGCTGAAAGTCTTGCAAGAACATCATTACCAGTAAGAGCCAAAATTTAGTCCATTATTAAGCAGAATTTTTTAGAGTTTCCCAAGATAAATCAACAAGTGAATGTAATCTTCACTTGATGATGAACAGATTGAATTGCATCACACTCTAAGCCTATGGAAAGCAAACATTAGGAATGTTTTGGTAGGGAATTGTTTATACTGCTTTTTCTGGTTTCATTCAATATACCGTATACAGTTTTTCAGGGTGAAACCTATGACATGAAAAATCTGTCCTTTAATAACTATTCTAGATTATCACTTTGGAAAAAATAAGTTGAGCTGTTATCTTGTTTTCATTGTCTTAAGCATGTCAGCCATCTTGTGGCCACACTCAGGAACTGTTCATATTTCCTCCTATTTTCATTCAGTGTTTATAATTTACAAAGGAGAAATCAAATAAAGATGGTTTATTTATTTATTTATTTATTTATTTGATTTATATCCCGCCTCTCTTCCCCCAATGGGGAACTCGAGGCGGC
>JANHGC010009454.1:233576-244392 GCA_027560395.1 Boaedon fuliginosus | reverse complement strand
GATTCTCAGAGACTGCCTGGACAAGTCCCTGCAGTTTTTCCCAAAGTGGCTTGCCATTGCCTTCTTCCTACAGTAAAAAAAAAGGGGGGGGGGATTAGGCCACGGGTTATCCAGGTGGCTTTTGTGCTTAAGGTGGTACTAAAACTCATGGTCTCCCAATTTCTGACCTGATGCCTTAACCACTCTACATAAAATTGGTTCTCAAGTTCTGCTTAGCACCTGCTAAAAACCTGGCAGAAAAAGCAATTCAGTACAGATTAAAAAAAAAACCTGTTTATAGAACTTCAAATTTATATTCTTTTGTTATTAAGCTATCTAAAATAATCAAGAAAGACAGATATCTCACTGAAATTGAATGCTGTGTATAAAATAACCCCTTTAGAATTTTGAAATGATTAAAGTTGGGATTTCAGGCCATTCTTTGCATCTGGGTAAATTCCTCTTACAGAACTTACAGCGATCTTTTGGATGAAATACGGTACTTTGTTGGTAAATTGATGGTGTGCTTTCCGCTTACATTTCAGATTCATCACACAGCCTCATAAATGCATTACCAAGCATTGTAAAGCGCCCTCTCCAACCTTCTCCTCCCAAATGCCCTTCACCTGCATCCATGGGTGCAACAACTGGATTTGTGAGAGCTAGACACCTGAAGATACCTAATTCCCAAAAAGCGGTGTTAAAGCTGCAGCCTCCAATAGTTGTGAACAGGGACGAAGTGCAACATATGGCTGAAAGAACTGCTGTTCTCAGTCTCTACAGGAAACCAGATGCACCCTCTAATGCAGCAGTCTTCACGCAGAGGCAAACAGTTTGTGGCAGCAGCAAACAGATTATGAGACCCATTTCAGGACCAGCAACATTTGGACCAGCAAATAGGTTTGGATCTTACCCCCAAAGTTAATGGAATAAAGGATGGTTCATAGTTAAAATATTGGGCCAGGTTAGGTATATCTGAACTTGCTTACATCACTAGCTTAATGCTATCACAATGGACAAAACTCTATTGACACCGTTTTAATTTTGGGCAGTGTTATTCATTACATCGTACAGGTAGTCCACAACGTATGAGAGGTCGCTTAGCAACTGTTCAAAGTTATGATGGGTCCTTAAAAAGATTACTTACAACCTGCATTTAAAATTCTAAGCTGTCCCACCCTCATCATATGACTATATTTTCGGCATTCTGAAACTGGCCTGCATTTATAATATATAATATATCATATAATATAGTAACAGAGTTGGAAGGGACCTTGTAGGTCATCGAGTCCAACCCTCTGCCCAAGCAGGCCACCCCCTGCCCAAAAAGGAGATGGTTTTAATCTCACTTGGGAATTGAACCGCAGAGCTGCTGACCTTAGTGGTACACAAGCCCAGCATCTTACCACGTGAGCCACCGTCTTGTTACTTTATTTATGGGCCTTTGAAATGCCCTGCAATCACGTGACTACAATTTACAATATTTTTGCCAGAAACTGGTATTTACTTTCAATTTCCAGCAAAAAAAAGCACCCTATAGTGAGCAGTGGGTTTGCTTTATGACTGTTGCATTCATTTATGGCCACTGTAACAAAGATTGTAAAATCAGATGCTGCTACATCACCTGCTTAATGACAGTCACAACTGAAATTTCAGGCTTAATTATGTTCACAAGTCAAGGATTACCTTCATAAAGTTTGGCTAAAAGATAACCAGCCTGAAGTCACCAAATAAGAGTCCTTCACTGAGATTTGACTTGGAGCTGGGACCTCCCATCTTAGTCCAAAGCCTTAATCATTAACATACATATCTTTATTAAATTGCAAGCTAAGTTGATCTTCTTTTGCTGGAAGTGTTGCTGTTGCTACCTGCTGTCGCTACCTGCTGTCACTTAGTCTCCCATCTATTGAAAGAGGCAGAAGTTACCTGTTCTTTCTTCTGCAGCTGTGAGACACAGCCGGGTGATAGTTTCCACCATCTATCTTTTATACCATTTAGCTCGGTGTGCAACCTTCCAATAGCCATTCTTGTCTGAATAGATACAGTTGGTCCCTGTTCACATGCTCCCATTGTAGATGTTCTGGCAAATGTGCTCACTGTAGAAGATGAGCCTGCTGAAATTTTAATTTCTGGGATTTTAGAAAGGAGTTATCTATTCTTTCTTTAGCTATTCTTTCTTATAATTACAATATAATTTAAGCTATGCCTAAGCACAAGAGAATTTGAGCATGATGCCTCATATTCAACAAGTATTTTTCTCTGTAACTATTTTTTCCTCCCATAACAGTATTTTTTTGCCTAACACATCTACCTATGTCACTTTTGACACATCTACCTGTGTCACTTGGTTCCTCTCCCTGATAACATTTTTAATTTATAATAATGCCACCATGCCTCTATGCCACTACCAACCAGCAATTTATTATAGCGTGGCAGAAAAGTATTCAATGTGACAATATTCTGCCATGACCTAATGGAGGTAACGGCCTAGAAATAGTCTTTAGTAGCAGCCCAGTTAATGACCAAAACATTGGAAATACTTAGAAGACTAGAAGGGTGTCTGTTCTTCTTTGTTTGGCCCAATAAACCTATTTTCTAATATATTGAATTTCTTCTCTTTAGAGCCACTATGGATAGAAGCCTACCTAAGACAATCAGCCATCAGATACCTGTCAGTCGTTCATATACAAATATGCCAGAGAGATATGCAGTGCTGAACATGGTCCATCCTCTGACCCCCAAAGCTGCCCTGCAAAGCTTGTCAAAAAGGCCGGATATCTCAATGATTGCTCAAAGCAAGACTCCCCAGTTGTAGGAAATGCCTCAAACAGCTGTGCATATCTTATTGCCAGGTCTCGGCTGTACTTGATTTCCCATCTTCCCATGAGCAACACAGGCCAGCTTCTCTGATTCAGCAGCCTGATTCATCACTGAGGGTGACAGCGCCCCTACGCAAGCAGAGCAGTTGAAAGAAACAACTTGATTACTCTCCAATTAAACTGCTGCTGTGAAGAGAGAATCAATCATTCTCCCCACCCCCACCCTAGCAACCTTTTTTTTTAAAGCAGGCTTTGAAGGAATGGAGAGTGGGTTTGTGCCCACTGTAGCTTCTTCCGATGACTACATCACTGGTGTTTAGAACAGATGTTTGAGTGGCCTCAGGAGCTAGGGTGGTTTCCTTGACTCTGCTGATGGGAGGATGATACAACCGGTTCCCTCAGGTAACCAGCTGCAGCTCCAAAGTGTCAGCCTTCTCTCCTAGTGATTAAGATACTGGGAACATAGGCAGCTGCACTTGGCTTAGTCTGAAGGATATGGTGTTTTTTTTTCATGTTTCTTGAGCAGCAGACACATTGGTTTCAGGTACTAGTTTCTACTTCCACTAATGTAAACAAGCTATGTTGCTTGGTTACCTTTTTCAACATGCAATTACCAAATAGCAAGAAGTGTAGAACCATTTGACCAAATCATTTTAATTTATTCGCGCTTGAAAGAAATATGTGGCATACCTCAAAACTGTATTTTCTTCAAGCCAGGTGACCAGTATACACCCACATCTTTATATCAGACATGGGTGGTTCCAAACAATTCCTCATTTACCTCAACTTTTTCATGTCTTTTTACAACAAATGAACTTTCAGTTCAAATTTCTCTAAGTTGTAGAGCATTTTTAGATTGAAAGAGAAAAATGCATTGTTCATAAGTGTCAGCATTCAGGTAAAATGTGCAATGTTATTCCAGTAGTCTTGCCTATCCATTGGCACATAGATGGATACAGTTATCACTTGGTCTTTGATCTGTAATATAGGTAGTGTTGTTATGACACTCACCCACATATGGCTAGTAGGTGGCCCTGTTTTTTTATTGTGGTATTTGGAGCAAATGCTCCCATATTCATTGAATTTGTTACTTGCCATAGTTCATACTGTATCTTTCTCCACACAAGTCCTACAAACTATATCTGCTAACAAAAGAAACAAAGTTTTATGTGAATTGGAACTGAGGTATGTACAGGTAATTATTGTGACTATTTTGAAGCCAAGTACTGTAGTTTTCAAAATTAATATCGGATAATTTTGGAGTGAGGTTTACAAAGATATACAGTACATTTTGCAACAATCCAGGCTATAAGCTGTTCCTTTTTGTTCAGAATGTTTTTAAATGCATATTGATCTCGATAGCGTTTACATAATATCTTTAGTATGTTCTTATGTTGAAGCTTAAATATTTGTAAACCATGAAAATGTTTAGATCCTCCAAAATTCTGCTTCAATTCTTTCCATAATAGGGTCCTGTTGAATTCCATAACTGGAATATAGGTTTATAGAAAAGTAGTATCCAAATTCATAAAAGGATTATGTGGCAACATCAGCCTTAAGAATAGGTATATCTTTTAAATTAATTTTCTTATTTAATCCAGTTTTTGTAATAATTGAAATTCTGCCTTTTCTATCTATTCAAAATATAAGCAAGCAATGTAGCCTTTGATAAGTTCATACAGTATCTCTATATAGAACTTAATGTAGCAAAAATATTTTGTAAATTGGATTCAGATTTACATGTTTAGAATAAGCCTGCTGAAATCGAGATTCCAACCCTCAAAAGCCTTGAATTGCAATGTGTTTCCCTAAGTAACTGAATCCAACTCACAGAATATTCAATATTGTTTCCAGACTTATATGAAGATATTGAATAAAGCTATCAGGTAGTAACCCATTCACTTGCTCATATCATTATGTATAGGTAAATGCTGAATTTCAGTTATTTTTGCAAAGTTAGGGCTTGATTGGAAAAGAAAAGTAGCTTTCATTAGACTAGATTAATTTCTTTATGCTTAAACATAGTGTAGAACTGCCAATTCCTATTTACCAATGTAAAAAAAAAAAGTTGACTTCTCTCATATTAATTATGAAAAAGCACTTAGGGAAAAGGTTCTGAAGCCTTCCAGACTTTACCTGACCTTCCATAAGGCCCTTTCCATTTTCTTTTTTTTTCTTTTCTTTCTTTTTTTTGCTTTGCTAAATTTGGTAGTTAGAAAAGTGATATATAGAGAAAAGTTATTTCTGGGAAGATGATGCTGGGAGAAGCCATCCATCACAGTTGGAGAATCTGGCCCTTATTAGACGCCAAATTATTTGCCAACTTCTCAGTTTAGCAGGGAGATTCCTTTCTTCAGTTCAACCAATCACCCATTTTGGTTGATCAACCGCAAGAGAACCTCAATCAAAAGCAAGAGAATGAATCAGGATACTTCTGTTCTCATGCTAAAACACTTGTCATAATTTTTAAGACTTTTCTTCCTTCTAGAGTAGCTAAACGCATTTTCACACTTGCCTCAGTACTGGAAATACAACTCATAAACGTAAGTGTACCTTGTCAGACAAATTATGAGGCCTGCTTTGTATTTGAAGAAGCCATACACACTCATCTTCACTCCTATTCATTAGCTTGCTATTTAGCATTTGCAGCATCTTAGATGCAGATCAGTTGTAGCAGGAAGATACATCATATAGTTGAAACCATATCTCGAGCGAACACTATTCCTATCAGAGAGACCACAAGAATTGTTGTGTCGAGTGTTGTCTTGAACGTCTGAAAAATGAAAGAGGGAGTTGTAGTCTGTAATATAATGGCCACATAGGTCTTTGTGTACTGCTGTTGGACTTCACAGAGTGTAGCATACTTGTAGAACTATACAGAGATATTTTGCTCTATTTTGTTACAGCTGGTGGTTTGTAGCTGTCGAGGTAAGTTTGGGGGGGGGGCAATTTGAGATGAACATTTTCTTGCCTCTGCCACACCCTTAACTCAAATGCAGCTATATTTGTGTTCATTTTTGTTATTCTGCACTGTTAAACCTGGCCTTAGCACACACCAGGTTTATTCTGCCCTAACTCATTTTACTGAACAATGTATAGGTAGTCCTCGACTTAGAACAGCACTGAAAAAAGTGAATTATGACCCTTTTTCACACAACTGTTGTAGCATCCCTCTGGTCACATGATTAGAATTTGGACACTTGGCAACTAGCACATATTTATGACGATTGTAGTATCACAGGGTCATGTGATCAACTTTTGCGACCTTCTGACAAGCAAAGTCAATGGGGAACCCAGATTCACTTAACAACCAGATGACTAACATAACAACTGCAATGATTCACTTAACAGCTGTGGCAAACTCACTTAAACGTTTCACTTAGCAACATAAACTTTGGGCTCAATTGTCGTAATTCAAGGACTACCTGAATGTAATGAGAAACCACCATCAGGTAGTGTTAACATTTTATTCCTTCATAAAGTGGGGTAGGCCAAAAAATACTGGACTTTTCAGTCTTTTTTTGGGGGGGGGGGTTAATAAGATTTGTTCAGATTGTTATCTAAGTTGATAAACTGTTTGCCTAAGAGCAAGCCACAGGAAAGGAAACAAGATTTCCTAGTTAATAAGTCATCACCAAGAAGAGTTTTTCAACTGGAACTGACTATTGAGTTGGCAAAGTTCCAGAAAGTCTGACGGTTCCCCCCTCCCATGTTTTTCTCATTCTTCTTTCTTGCCTATGATATCAAATTATTATCCTGAATCAGTGCTACAGTAAAGCTGGGGATTGAAACAGGCCTCAGCAAAAGCTTGCACAACTTTTTTTATGAGGTAGATGTTCCTGAGTCTGAAGGATCAGAAGATTATTAGAAGATAATGGAAATAGAAACTTTCCTAGTAATCTTTTCGTCAAGTTACTGGCCTTCCAGATGAATTGGCTGTGCAAATGCCACAATCTCCAAATCGCATGAGAAGCAGCCCTAATACAAAGAGGGACACTGGTGGGAATTCTTACACGAAAGCGTATTTGAATGGCTCTTTTGTCTCCTAGGTTTCACTTGCTTTATGCTTAATATTTTATTTCTATCAAATCAATGATGTGCAAAGGTGCATATTGTAGAGTTCGTTTGAATGAAAAGGTAATAACTATTCTAAAGTATAGTCAAACTCCCAAGCCAGGGAAAACTAACATGGAAGCAAAATTATGCTAATTAAAATAATTACATCTCTTGCACAAAAAGTTCTTTATGTGTGAGAAACCTCCCCTGAGTCCTTTAACAATAGCAGCTACTTGGGGAAATAGTTATTTTCCTAATATATTACAATAGAACCCACTAGTCTCTTTCCTCAGTGTCTTATTTGTTCCAGTGTCTCAAGTTTGAGGAGGAAGATACTCTCTCTATGCAACTGATAGCAATGGACTTTACTTACTGTGATTACTGATTCCCGAAGTGCTGGTTTCCATGACTGAAAACCATGATTGAAAAATCTTCGCTGTCAGAAGAGCTTTCTTTAACTGCCAAAAGCAATAAAAATACTGTTACGAATCCTAAAGCTAGTTCTCCTTTCTGACAAACCTCCCCCCCCCCGCTAAACTACAAGAAGAGTTTAAAACATTTCCCTATTTTGGAAGTATCTAAGATACTTGAACATTTCTAAGCCCAGGATTAGAAAACTTCCTGTGCCGCTCCTAGAATCTCCAGAAATGCCACTACCAAATTGTAATGTTGAATGTGACCGAAGAGTGAAATTATTAAACAGATTATCCTCTTAATGTTTTGGAGAATGGCTGGAAGTGTGCTGCTCAAAGCTCAAATGTGCACCTGTGCCCAATAAAAAAAAAAAAGGGCAGCCCTGATTTAGTACTACTGAACAATGATGTGGATGAATATATTCCTGCACAGAATATCAGTTGGGTTTATAATTTATAAATTTACACATGTATTTTATATTCCATTATAAAAAAAAGATAAAGCAAATAGTTCATGGTAATGGGGAAAGGGAATTCCGTGTATTGGAACCACAATGTGTTGAAGGGAGAAAAATTGTCCTTAACATTTGGTAGAATCTAATGATATCTGTATGGGTAGATTGAATAAGCCTATCCACAAATACTTCTGATCCTGTAATATAGCAGTTGAGCAGAAATATTTTTAATGGGATATGTTTCTCTTTCTGACCTCTGAATGCATGACTATATATATGTGCATTTAAAAAAAAATCAGCTCAAAGATAGTCCTTACAGGCCTAACATGGACCAGAGATTTTCTCCCATGAAGAAGGATCAGAATAGAATAGATAGAGGTGATCCAGCTGATATCATATATTTGGACATAAAAAATTGACAAGTAATTTTATGGGTAATTATCCGGTTAAAGGATAGCTAACGGTAAAGAATAAATAAAGAGTAATATATTCTAGAAGGACAAGGAGTCTTGTGATGGGCTGTATTGTGTTTTTGTTTTGTTTAGCCGAAATTGAGGCAATTGCAGTTTTTTAGAAATGTAGGGGACAATAAATTAGGAAAATAGAATTTTAAAAATAAAAGTGGTTTCTCATTGAGGAACTATTTATTAAAAATAAGAATAAATATTTGGATCCTGTCCTTTCCCAATTCATTTTTTTTCAGGCTTTCTAAACACCACAAAAACATACTAAGCTTCATCACATATATCTTCATGAAGTTAGTAGTTAGTTTAAGTTGGCTGCTTATAAAAGGATAAGTTGTTCCATTTGTTGCAAATTTACTATGGATCTGTGTGTTAAATGGTCTTTTTGATACAACTATCATTGCAAGGGGTGGGGTTTTTTAAGAAAACAAAAATGAAAAATTGTTACATTCCCCGTTTGTTTTCCTCTTGTTTCCGATGGACCGGTCACACCACATATTCAAACTTGGTGAAGAATCTATGGAAAATTGTTTTGAGATCCTAAAAAAAAAAAAAAAAAGATTCTATAGAAAGTTCTTTACTTTTCATTAAGAATGATGAACAAGTGTTAAAATAACGGTTTCCTTACGCATGGTTTATTACATAAATTGCAATTGGTTAAGTTTGCACAGTAGCCAATCTATAACATTTCAGGGAAACCCAAATTATTAGAATGTCCTAAAAAAGTAAGAGAACTTGATAATGGAATGACCCACTTCAAAGCAGGATTAGTGGATGCATGGATGCAAGTTTGGTCTGGATGCTCATCTCTCAGAGATGGGCTGTCCGAAAATCCGTAAGACCTTCTACAGTGCCTTTTACTCTACTATATCACAACGTGACCTAATTTGGAGCACTTCCAAATCATACCTATACCTTCCCTTTGGAAAGAAAGCTGAATTTTCTTTGCTGTACCTTGGGCGGAATGAAATCTTGGAGTACAAGACTTCATTCATTTCTTCACTGCCATCCCAAAGGGGAAACCTGTCGATGGAAAGTTCCACGTTATCACTGTACGCTGCTGCTGCTGCTGTAAATTGATGAGGATTTACGTATTGTGACACCATCTTGAGAAAAAGCAAGTGAGAGACAAGGATAATATCTCTGCTGCTTTTAATGTTTACACTTGCATAATACCTTTTCCTAACTGATTCAAGGGTAAAACATCAAGATAAAAATACAGAAACATTACAATGAAATATAGTGTATTTTATTAAGGCTCTTAGGACTCTTCAGAAATTTATCATTGTTTATGAATACTCTCACCTTGATTTTTCTTCTGCTTTTTCCCAAGAGCACCTAGTTTATATAGGTACATATTTTGTTCCAACAATCATTCAAAGTATCAGCAGAGATGGAGCTGCTGAGGCCATAGCAAAAGTGGTTGTGAAGAATAACTGAGCCAGGCAGAAAGGGGGAAGGGACCACATGAACCCTAATGATGATGCCACAGCTAAAGAGAAGTCAGTCTCTATTATATTGCCTTGAAGGAGGCAGTGGTGAGGCCCCTCCTCAAGAAGCCTTCCGTGGACCCAGCTGTTTTGAATAACTTTTGTCCTGTCTCCAACCTACCCTTTTTGGGCAAGGTTGTTGAGAAGGTGGTGGCTTCCCAGCTTCTGCGGACCTTGAATGAAGCTGATTATCTGAATCCTTTGCACTCCGGTTTCAGGCCCGGGTACAGCACTGAGACAGCATTGATCACACTAATGGATGATCTCTGGCATGCCAGGGATAGGGGAATTTCCTCTATTCTGGTACTACTTGACCTTTCAGCAGCTTTCGATACCATTGACCATGGTATCCTTCTGGGCGACTTAGGGGATTGGAATTGGGGGGCACCATTTTACGGTGGTTCTCCTCCTACCTCTTGGGTCATACCCAGTCAGTGTTGGTGGGGGGACAGAGGGCCCTGCCTTGTGGGGTTCCTCAGGGCTCAATCCTTTCCCCTCTCCTCTTTAACATATACATGAAACTGCTGGGTGAGATCATCCGATGACATGGGGAGGGGTATCATCAGTATGCTGATGATATCCAGTTATACATCTCTGCCCCTGATCGAATTAGTGATGCCGTCGAAGTGATGTCCCGGTGCCTGGAGGATGTGAAGGTCTGGATGGGGACCGATAGGCTCAGACTCAACCCTGACAAGACCGAGTGGCTGTGGGTATTGCCTCCCTCGTGGTGCAGTTGATTATCCATCTCTAATGCTGGGGGGGAGACAAATTGCCCCCCGCAGAACGGGTGCACTTGGATCCACAGCTTCAATTGGATCATCACCTTTCAGCTGTGACCAAGGGGACCTATGCGCAGGTTCGCCTGCTGTGCCAGTTGCGCCCCTTCCTGTACCGGGAAGCTCTTCTCACGGTCACTCATGCCCTCGTCACCTCACGGTTGGACTACTGCAATGCGCTCTACATGGGGCTGCCCATAAAGAGCACTCTGAGACTTCAACTAGTGCAGAATGCAGTCGCGCGAGTGATTAAGGGTGTACCTCGGTACACCCATATAACACCGATCCTCCACGAGCTGCATTGGCTCCCAGTGGTCTTCCGGGTGCAATTCAAGGTGCTAGTAACAACTTTTAAAGCCCT
>JANHGC010009454.1:213809-225533 GCA_027560395.1 Boaedon fuliginosus | reverse complement strand
TCTGCAAGCACTCTGACCTGACAGGTGCACGGCGGATAGACGCGGCTCTCCACCGTGCAGCTGTTGGGTCAGAGTGCTTGCAGAACACCACAAAGATTTGTAAGTCAATCGCGTGCAGTGCACATTTGACTGGTGTTCAGCAAGCGTGCCCACAAAGCGCATAACCAGCGAACCGGTAGGAACCCACCCCTGCACAACAATGGAGGTAGAAGAGGCAATTAAGAGGCAGAAGAATAATAAAACACTGGGGATGGATGGAGTACCCACAGAACTTTATAAAAACATGCAAGAGACATTAGGACAACAGATAAATATTTAATGAAGTATTAGTGGAAGCTAAACTCCCAAATTCCTGGACTGAAGCTTATATTATGTTAATACCTAAAGACAACACAGACCACCAACAAATAAAAAATTATAGGCCAATATCCCTGTTAAACGTCGATTATAAATTTTTTGTTTCGATAATTGCAGAAAGGTTGAAAAGATTTTTGAGTGAATTTATACACATGGATCACAATGCTTTCCTACCAAAAAGATATTTGAAAGATAATTTGAAAATAATTACAAACGTACTGGAATATTACAAAATACATTCTGAAAAGCAAATGGCACTATTTTTTCTTGACGCACAAAAGGCATTAGATAACTTTAATTGGGAATTTATGATACAACAGCTAAAGTATATGAATTTCGGCAAAACATTAATAGCAACAATTCAGATAATATATTTGAATCAATCCACAAAATTATTAATAAATGGAGAAGAAACTGAAAAATTTAAGATAGAGAAAGGTACAAGGCAACGATGCCCTCACCGTTGTTATTCATTCTGACATTAGAAAATTACTTAGGCAAATTAGGCAGGATTCGGAAATAAAAGGGTTAATGATTAAAAAAGAACAATATAAAATTCAAGCATTTGCAGATGATCTGGTGTTTATTCTAGAGGAGCCTTTAAAAACAGGACCAAAACTTTTGGCAAAAATAGAGGAATTTGGTGCAGTGGCGGGTCTAAAAATAAATAAGGAAAAGACCAAAATATTGACAAAGAACATTCTAGCTAAACAGAGAACAGAAATGGAGGAAAAAATGAATATATTGACAACTAAAAATATTAAATATTTGGGGATTTGGCTGACAGCAAGATGTAGAAGATAACTACACCAAATTGATGCAACAAATAAAATTAGGCGTAGATAACTGGAAAAACCTACAACTGTCTCTTGTTTGAAGAATTGCGGCAATAAAAATGAACATCCTCCCAAAATTATTGTTCTTGTTTCAAACAATCCCAGTCCAACTAAATAGGAAACACTTCAAAGATTTGGACATATTAATTTCAAATTTTATTTGGCAAAGAAAGAAACCTAGGATAAAGATGAAAATGTTGCAGGAACCCAAAGAAAGAGGAGGGAACTACAAGAAATAGACAAAATAATATTGGAAGGAGATGAAAAATTGATTTTAAAAAAGCTACAATTTCTTGCTAAATTGGGAAATGGAAGAAGAAATTGTGAAAGAAAATATGATTGCCTGGGTCAGGAATTTCAGGTATATGATAGAATTGGATATGTGGCAAAAGATATGGGGTGGGAATTATAAATTAACAATGGCAACATCATATAAAGAAAACATGTATAAGATGTTCTATAGATGGCATTTGCCACTGGCAAGACTTGCTAAAATGTTCCCCAATCTAAAGCCAAATTGTTGGAAATGTAAGCATGTGAATGGTACATACTAACATATGTGGTGGACTTGTCCGTTGGCAAGGATCTATTGGCATAAAGTTAGAAATTGGATATGGGAAATGACAGGCCAAAGGTTAGAACTAAGACCAGAAACCTTTCTATTAGGGATCATACCAGGGAAGGTTAAAAAAAGTATTTTATACCTAACAATTCATATAATAACAGCAGCCATATTGATTTTTGCACAAGATTGGAAGAAAGAAAAACCACCTACGGAAGAGAAATTAATAAGTAAAATATTGGATTGTGCTGAACTTGATAAATTGACAATGGTTCTAAAGGATAAGGGCAAACAGATCACTGTCTAAGCTGGGATATATGGTATAACTGGTTAGAGAAGAGAAGGAAAGATCAGAAAGGGAAATAAAATAAGAAGAAAGAGACTATAGAAATAGATAAGTAACAATATTATGATTTAGAGGCTTAGGAGATATTTCTATAAGATTATGTATTGGTTTTGCTATGTATTTGGAAAATATCATTTATGTATATATAACTATATTGTAAGCTCACGCATCAGTTTTTGCTCATTAGGAAGTAGAATGTAAAATAAACAAAAATGTTTAATAAAAATTATTTTTAAAAAAAGGAGGAGGATCTTTGAGAATCTACAAAAATTGAAATTGGACATAATCTGTTTGCAGGAAGTTCATATTCGAAAAAAACAGTAAAATTCTAGAATGTTCAAAATTGGGGAAAAAATACAATTCTCTAGTACCATGGTGGCAAACCTATGGCATGCATGTAGTCTAGTCGCCCCAGAAGGATACCATGGTCGATGGTATCGAAAGCTGCTGAGAGGTCAAGTAGTACTAGGATAGAGGAAACTCCCTATCTCAAGCATGCCAGAGATTATCCACTACTGCGACCAATGCCATTTCGGTGCTGTACCCAGGCCTGAAACTGGATTGCGAAGGATCTAGGTAATCAGCTTCCTTCAAAGTACGCAAGAGCTGCGAGGCCACCACCTTCTCAACCTTCCCTAAAATGGGGAGGTTGGAGACAGGACGAAAGTTGTTCAAAACAGCTGGGTCCAGGGAAGGCTTCTTGAGGAGGGGTCTCACCACTGCCTCCTTTAAGGCAGGTGGGAAGAACTCCTCTCTCAAAGAAGTGTTTATAACTGCCTGGGGCCAGCTGCATGTCACCTCCTGGCTAGCCGAGACCAACCAGGAGGGGCACGGGTCCAATAAACAAGTGGTGGCACTCACCTCACCCATGGTGAGAATGGATGAGAAGGCCATCCATTCCCCACTTCTATTGGGTATATTCTTAAACACTTTAATACAACTTCCTTCCGGGCTTAATTCCATGATTATATCTTTCATCCCTTATCTCTGAAAGCTGGTGAGTTTCGTTTACCTCTCTAGTGACCCCACTCCTAAAACAACATTGGGTGGTGAGTTTAAGTCATCAGAAGTAGAAGTTATTCTGCTGATAAATTCTTCTCTTTCTTCACTGCTAAGGAAATCCTTTTGAACCTGAAACAAAAAAAGGACAATGGCATATTAGAATAATGTAAAGCAATAGGTATGCGCATATGTGTCAGTATGCTTGTGTCAATATCACAGTGTATTTCACACACACACACACACACACACACACACACACACACACACACACACCCCTCAGCAGATTCAGTGTTAACAGAGGAAAATGCTTTCGGTATCAGAATGAAGAATAATAAATGGTAGAAGGGAATATAATAGGTATTAACTAAATAGAAACAGACTAGACCTCCTGGTAGAATTATCACATTTTCACAATCTATGCTGTCTATTCACTGATTTTTTTTCCTAAAAAAGAATGACTGGGCAGCCATCAAATTTTGACCCAGAACTCAGAGGATCCTGGAGGATTGTAGATGGCACTGCTGGGGGTGGTGGTGGTGGGTGGGTATTGAATCCTAACCACATGTTTTTTCGTTTTCCATTTGTGCTACGTTTTTAACCACCTTATGAAGAGTAGCAGGACATTTCTGCTGACCTAATTAAATTATTGCTTATACCAGAATCAGTTTTGATATTTATTTTCCCAATTGTCATCCCCTATATCCTCTTACCCTCAAACTTCTCAATTCTTCAAACCTCACTCAATTTACTACCCCACCCCCACTGAAGAAGTCACTGACCTTAGGAAAGGCCTCCACAAAGCTGGTGTGTTTTGGAATTCTTCTAAGCTTTAAATTGCTTGGCTCTGGTAAGACCTTTTTTCCTGCCTCTGTCCACAGCTGTGCAAGAAAGGAAATACTGGTTACAATTAATACTTATTATTGATCCCCAGAACTGGGGAAAAAGGTACTGCTTGTCATTTTTTTTCTTTTTAAAAAGAAATTTATTTGTTTGTTTTTTGTTTATTTGTTTATTTATTTATTACATTTTTATGCTGGCCAACTCCAAAAGGACTCTGGGCAGCTTACAACAGAGATAGCAATAGCACTCAGATGTTATATACTGCTTAGCAGAGCTTTACAACACTCCCCAAGCAGTTACACAGTCAGCATGTTGCCCCCAAACAATCTGGGTCCTCATTCTACCGACCTTTAGAAGCATGGAAGACTGAGTCAACCTTGAGCCTGGTGAGATTCGATTTGACAACCTGGTGAACAAGTCAGCAGAGATAGTCTGCACTACTGCATTTAACCACTGCGCTACCGAGGCTCTGAATGAAGAAAAGCTTAGGGCCTTATTGTCTAAAACCCATTACATCTTCCATGAAGGATAAGCTTTTTGAACGATGCCTTACAGGTAATTAGAACAAGAAACTCCCACCCTAAATGATGCTGTTGTAAAAGTACGCAATCACAAAACCACACACATGTATGACAGCAGTTGCAGCATCCCAGTTGCCATCCTTAGGCAAATTCCCCCTGTCACAGCATCCCATGGTCGCCTGATCACCATCCATCAGCTTCCCGGTTGATTTTACTTGTGGGAAGCTGACAATGAAGTTTGCAAATGGTGATCAGGTGGCATTACAATATCTTCAGCTACATAACTACAACTAGGACCCCATCGGTGCCATCATCACTTCAAGTGGCCACTGACTGAGTAGTTGTTCAATGAGGACCACCTGTAGTTTTGTTCTTACAGGTGGCTTTCAAATTAAAGAATCCCTTCTCTTTAGAGCTACATCAGGGGTGTCAAGCTCGTGTTGTCTTGGTGTCGTCACATGACGTATTGCGACCTTCCCCCCCTTCGCTAAACCTGCTAAAGCGCGAGCACGGCTCCCGCATCCGGCCCATGACCGGGAGCCGTGCTCGGGCCTTAGAGCTACATTTTAGCAAAGATGTTAGAATGCACGTCTTCACTTTTTATTCTTAATTTACTTAGTATTTTTACTAGGGTTTTAAACTTTTAAAGATGGCTTTACTGACTCTTTTGGTACTTTGTGCTAACCTCCAGCAGTAGGCAGCACAGAAAAGGAATTAAAAGAATCCAGTATCTTATTTCCTATAGGGTAAACTATATTATTTTAATTAAGACACAGACGCATTTTATGAAGGGCAAAGCTTATTCACATGCTGGGTAGAGATGACCATGATTCATTAAGTTTCTCTGTCCCTGTGAAGCTGGAGCAAACTCCAGACATTACAATTGTAATGGCCTACATGATACATGTAGTCCTCGACTTACAACAGTTCACTTAGAGACCATTCAAAGTTACAACGGTAGTGAAAAAAAGTGGCTTAGGATGTTTTTCACACTTATGACCGCTGCAGTATCCACAGTCACATGATAAAAAATTAGATATTTACCAACTGACTCATATTTATGATGGTTGCAGTGTCCCAGGGCCATTTGATTACTTTTGTGACCTTCTGACAAGCAAAATCAAAGGGGAAGCCAGACTCGCTTAACAACTGTGTTACTAATACAGTTACTGCAGTGACTCACTTAACAACTGTGGCACAAAATGTCATAAAACAGGGCAAAATTCACATTTATTAATGTCTCAGCATCAGAAATTTTGGGCTCAGTTGTTCTAATAAATCAGCAGGTAAAGCATCCTGCAATAAAAACACTTCTATTTTTGTTGAAAAATAGTTTCAACAAATTTCAATATTACTCTTTTAATAAATACATTGCAGATCAGATTAATTTCTGACATACTGTGCGCAGAAAGTAATTGCTTTGTACAGCTTTTTCTAGACTAAGTACAATTTGTGCACCACAATATGAGTATACAAATAATTTGATACACATGAAAACATTTTTTAAAATTTTTATTTCTGCTCAATTTCACATGTATTTGTTAAATGTATAACAATATCCTGAATACAATAATGGTAGATGGTTCACAACAAAACCAACAGTAACACAATCTTGCCACCCACAACCAAAGCAGTCCAGCTCCATTATGCTCCAACTGATAATTTGCAATGAATTTTTTTAAGCATTTAAAATTGTTTCTTTTGGGGGAAAGGGGAATTTGATATTGTAATGAAAGAAAAAAAATGTTTAGATAGCTTCCTCTCTTTCATTCTTTTCCCATACTTTCCTCGTCTAGATGTATTCTGAACTTACTTAATTTTTTTTCCTTTGACTCTATCCAGTTTTTTCCGTAGACAGTCTCTGATTTTTCAGAAGTGATTTGCCATTGCCTCTTTCCTAGGGCTAAGAGAGAACAACTGGTCCAAGGTCCTCCAGCTGATTTTGTGCCTAAGGCAGAACTCATGACCTTCCAGTTTCCAACTAAATACTGTAACTACTACAACACAATGGTTCTCACTTAACCTTTAACTATTATTTTTAAATTTGATTTTTTAAAATAAAATTAATGATTATTAT
This sequence comes from Boaedon fuliginosus, assembly GCA_027560395.1. Lineage (NCBI taxonomy): Eukaryota > Metazoa > Chordata > Lepidosauria > Squamata > Lamprophiidae > Boaedon > Boaedon fuliginosus. Next base: position 218,992 of record JANHGC010009454.1, on the reverse strand, counting down.
GAATGTTGTGAGATCCCCAAACCAGAGGTGGGTTTCAGCCGGTTTGGGCCAGTTCAGGCGAACCGGATGTTAACTTGACATCTGGTTTGCTGAACTGGTATTTAGGATAATCAGCTGACCCCTCCCACTCCACCCTGCCCCTCACAGGAGTCTCCACACAGATGCCAGATAAGTGTAGGCTGTGCGCAGAGGCTCTGGGAGGGCTGTTTTCGCACTATCCATGGATGATGTGTGTTCATGCAAATGCTATATAATCTACATCAGGCGTGTCAAGCTCAAAGCGGGACTGGAAATATCAAAAGACTGGCCCGCAGTGCCTTTGGCAGCTAAAATGGGCTACATGCGAGCTCCCTGCGCGTTGTTTTCACCCTCCATGGTCTCCTGCAGCACTCTGGCAGCCAAAAATGGGCTGAAAATGGGCTGAAAAACAGGCCGAAAATGGGCCTGAAAACGGCTGGCAGAGTGCTGCAGGAGGCCATGGAGAGTGAAAATGAGGTGCAGGGGTACCATGCAAGCTCCCCCATGCCCCATTTTGGCCAGCAGGGTGCTGCAGGAGGCATCTGTCACTCCCCTGCGGGCCCACGGAGGAGAACAACAATGCTGATCCAGCCCTTGAAGAAATCCAGTTTGACACCCCTGTTCTAGATAGAATCTTCAGAGTTGTACTAGAAAGGGAGAAGGAAAGGATCCAAATTTGACAAGCAACATGTGCCCTCTAGTGGTCATAGCTTGCAACTGCACTCTGGCCTTTAGTGTTGATGGGTGGAACTTTAATCCAGTTGCTTGAATCATTGTGGGAACCAAAGAAAATTCAGCAACATTAATAGCAAACCAGAGAATGATTTAACAAAAGTGTGGAGGGAGAGATAAATAAATAAGAATTCACTTAAAGAAATAGAGGCAATGAAGAACGCAAAGATTTAAACAAGGTGACTTTAGTACAGGTAAAGTCGACTTACATCCACAGTTGAGCCTCAAATTTCCACTGCTAAGCAAGGCAGTTGTAAACTGCCTTGTTTAGTTTTTGCCACAGTCATTAAGTGAAACACTACAGTATTTAAGTGAATCATACAGTTGTTAATCTAATCTGATTTTCCCCATTGACTCAAGAAATTAAAAATGAAAATTCAAGGTTCAAAGATATCTGAGAAAAGAAAAATCAACCCTTTTTTTTCACTCAAGGAAATGCAATCTGTTAAATCTTGGACAAGAGGTACCATTTTGTTGAAAGGCCAATAATGGATGAGTAAATATAATTAATTAAAGAACAGCTTGAATTTTGTGACTATTTATCCTCCCCCCCTGCTTTTTAAAGTCATCTAATAAATCTTGTAATCAACAAAAAAAACCAACTTCTAATACATTAACATTCTGATCTTCCTGTTTGGATTTCCTGACTAATGGTTTCTGTTTGTTTGCAGCAGGAAGAGATTCTGCCACCCACCTCCTCTCACTACCCTTATTAGTCATGTTAAATTGATGTGTCAAGAGAATAATGATTTCATCAGATCCCAGAACATGAGGTGCTTTGTCTCCAAGTCTTATGAGCTGTGGTTTGCTGAGCTGAATAGCTCTCTGTTCCGTTCCCTTTTGAATCATGTGCCTTGCACATGCGGAATTCTTTACAACCCCAATTCAGAAATATTTTGGACACCAAAAAAAACCAAACACTGTTGCGTTTTGCTCAGACCCTTTGGGGTGAAGAGAGGCGGGGTATAAATCTAATAAAATTGAAAAAAAAAAAAAATTTATTCTTCTGGACCCAACTTTATATGGATGAATGAGGATCAGAATCTAGTGATGAGTTTATCTATCCTTCCTAGAGCTCAGTTGAAATGGTCACTTGTTACCTGCGGGCCAAGAGAAAACTGAAGTGGCAGTCCCATTGTGAATCAGAGATATCCTTGCTCTGGCTTGCAGCTCCAGGACACATTCCATGCAGGGAAGGACCTCCCCTCCCACATTCCTGCTGGAAAAAATATCTGCTGTACCTAGCAACTAGCTACAGCAGTTCCAGAAGGGCATTTACCCCAAGGTCAGGACAACTAAACAACAGCTGGCTGATATACTGGAGTAGAAGGAAGCAATAGAGCAGCAATGGCGAACCTATGCCACGTGTGCTGGAAGTGGCATGCAGAGCCTTCCTTCCGGGCATGCACACCATTGGTTAAGTGGGCCTGCCCACCCGCCTGAAGCCCCGGTGGTCCTTCATAGATTTGTTGGAACACAGCTGCTTTGTATTCCGACTGTGGAGAAGCGCACACATGCGCGTGGGGTGGTGAGGTGGGTCACGTGTGCAAGCACATGTGACCCCCCACCTCCCCACTGCCCGCGCAGGTGCACATGACACCACCTCCACCTCGTGCGCATGCACACGCATCTCCAAAGCTGAAACACAGCTGATCCGACGATCAGCTGTGCTTCGGAACAAGGCCGGGAGAGCTGTGCTTCGGAACCCAGGGTGATGGGAGACCTGCGTGCGCACACACACATGCATGAGGGGTGCAGGGCATCTGGCTGCACATGCGCATGTGCGCACGTGCACCCAGACTTCCAGCACACACCCAAAAAAAGGTTTGCTACCGTTGCAGTAGAGAGTTCTCTTTTCTGCTGCTCTATAAAACCTGACTTGTAACTTCTGGCCAGCTATTATTCAAGTTGATCCAGGTCTCAGAGGAGAGATCACCTTGGAGATTTGGCTGCCAACAGAAAATGGGATTGGGCAAGAATCCATTCAAAGGACCAGTGAGATAGAAAAAGTTGAAATGTATCAACAGGAGTCACTAATATAAGAAGAAAGGGGAATATTCGGGGAAATATTTTGAAACAAGGTTCCTCTACCAAAGGAATGATCTGTCTTTGATCCAAAATGGTACCAGAAATACCAGAAAGATGGCAGAACTGCATTTAGTGAAGAAAAGCTCAGAAGAATGGAGACCATCCTGTTCATACTGAATCATATCTGGAGATGATGGTGAAATTGTTTCCAAATTGTGTTGCTGATAAATCCTTTTTAGTCTGCCTCTTGGGACATGTATCTTTGCTTAACTTGACTTTTTTAATATTTGGATTTAAGTATATGCAAGCTTCATTGGAGAGCTAGAATGGCATGGAATGGTCATCAGTCAGTGAATACTCCTTCAGTGGTATCCTGTGTGTTTTTAATTGAAAATAATCAAGATTCAGCACTCAATGGATGCTTGCTCTGTCAAAAACCAGAAAATATACAATGCTTATTTCCTTCAAAATGTCAGCAGTTCCTCTTTAGAATTCTTCTTCTGGCCACCTAGAACTTCTAGAAGTAGGTTCAAAATACCAGCATCATTATTTCACCACTCTCAGCCTTCCTTAAACCTTGGAGAACTTTCCTCTAACTAAAATCTTGGTCAGTTTTGTCTTTCTCCTTTCCTCTGTAATTTCATTTTCTTTCTGTCTCTCTAGCAATCTAGCAACAGGGGGCAATCACATGTCTCCAAGCCTTCTTCCCTATGAATCTTTCTTGACTTTCCCTCCAATGCCAATTAACTTGACCACAGCCAATTTCCTTTAGCAATCCTTACTCAAGCTGCTTGTGGAAAAAGAAGCAATAGCAGGAAAGGTCTACTTACCTGCATTCAAGCAGAAGACTGAGGTGGTTCTTCTCCAATCACTTTCTGAATGTTTGGAGTAGGGGCAAGGAGAAGACTTGGGCAGAAGAAATAGCATTGGACTCTTCTCCTCTAGCCTTTACTAACTAATGATTTCTTGGAGAGTCAGCCAGACCTGGAATTCTGCTTATTTCTCTGCAAGTTTTTTCAATTCTGGCAATGCCTTCACAGGACTGATGTGTTGATTGGCAAAGTGGCTCGATCTCTAATTAAACTTTCAAGAGGAGGAGGAAGAGGACTTATGTTTTTTCCAAATGTTTATTTCCCTATTTGATAGGAAAAAGCCAAGTTGCCTAATTAAGAAGCTGGTTAAATGCTGCTGTTAAGCTGATAGTGTATTTTTCTTGGGAAAATAAATTTGAGGAGGGAATAATTTATGTGTCTTAACAACATAATATTTTCCAGCTTAATGTTATTAGATTTTTAGCAATACTGAGTTGTGATGGAGCTTGTTCTATTTGTTCTGTTTTTCATTGTATCATTTTTGTATTTCTGCTGGGACTGAAACTAGGGTAGAAAATTACAATAAAATACAGTGTGTCAAGTTATTCAACTCTGCCCAAGAGCTCTGCTTCATCATGTCATCACTAGTCTTTTGCCACAATTCTTTCCTTTGCCTCCCAGCCATTTTTAACAGTAAAAAGTAAGAGTACCTTCAGGTTGCATATTATGGTTGGTGATTCATGAGAGGTCTGTTTCTTGACAAAATTATAGAAATAGTTTGCTGTTGCTCTTTCAGAGGTAAGTTTTTGAATTTCCAGTCTAGCCTACATCCCTGGGGCTCTCCCACCTAATACTAACCAGACCTGCTTAGCTTTCATATGTAGATAAGGTGAGACAATTGTCACTGCTGGGTATTTATACATTTCTCCAACAAGAATTGACTCCATTCATCTGTAGGTCAATCTGTTTCTTCTATTGCTTTGAGAACTGAGTAGTTCTGAAAGATTTTTGATTTTCCTTCCTTACTGAACAAATGAATCACAACCGAGTCCACCTGCAATTTATCTCCCCTCTCCCTCTCCCTCTCCCTTTCTCTCTCTCTCTCCCCTAACCTTTGCAACTTGGCAGCCCAGAAGGAGGGGGGAAGAGGGGAACTGGGCCGCACGAGCTCAGCTCAATTTGTGTGAGCAGTGGGCCGGTGGGCACACACATGGTTCACAACTCAACGTGCGCAAGTTGAGCTGTGTGTATGTACATGCACCAGCCTGCTGCTTGCGCAAGTCAAGCTGTACACACATGTGCACATCGACCCATCACTTACAGAACCTGGCTTATTTTTTTTAAAGTAATTTTTATTGTTTTCAAAACAAAAATTTTAAATACGCATTTCTTGTCTGCCCGTTGTCGGTTTGGGCTACAATTATTTTCTAATTTGTCCATGTTACATATAATTCTAAATCACATATTAATTTTCATACTTAAGAAACCATTTATTACATTTACATCTCCCCATTGTTTAAGCTTTCATATTGTTTAAGTCATTGATCACTGTTAGTTCATCTCTTTTAGCATATATTTCTCTACTTCTCTCTC
>JANHGC010009454.1:202286-213709 GCA_027560395.1 Boaedon fuliginosus | reverse complement strand
TTCACATGCGCGAGAAAAAGAAACGAGCGCCACGAGGGGGAGGAGAATGTCGGTGAAGCAGGACATGGAGAGAAAAGGAGATAAGAAGATTGGGACAAAACATGTTGATGAAGGGGGGCCCAGGATAAGGGGAACGGATCCTTCGAGATGGAAAAGGAGAGATGAAGAATGAAGAAAGATAACTTAAAATGAATTAGATGAGAGGTTGAGATTTTGATATTTTAATTTTTCATGTATTAAGAAATAGATAATTTTAACATAAAAGTATATATAATTTTAATTAATAAAATACATATTTAGTAGGCATGATAGAAAATGTGGGGTGGCTGGTAGTTTATAAAGTGATATTTGTTGTTTTTCAAAGATTAAGGGGAATGATGAAGTAATTTACAGATTTTTTAACTTTTAATTTTGGAGGGAATACAATGTTGCTATGTTGAAACCTAAGAAACCCGATGTTGGACACAAAAAGCAATGTTTTTATGTTTATGTTTCTTAAGTTGGAAAATAAATTTTTACAAAAAATAAATAAAGGTAAAAATGTGAAACTATATTACTTTACATGTTTGAACTTGAGTTCATAAATAATTGTCATATTTATCCTGACAAATTGAATTCTCTTTCCAAATATAATAATTTTTCTAGAACTGTTATATTAATTAAAAACATGCTCAGGAAGGAGATATATTTGATAGGCAACCTTTGGAGAAAAAGTTAATAGATGGCTTGACAGTATTGGATTAACATAGCAAATTAGAGCTTGGGGTATGTATATGTATGTGTGTGTCTCTTCTGTAAAAACCTTTGACTCTAGAGACCTGGAAATGGTGGGCACATCTGTTATTTTGACAGCATGTCTTAAGCATTCTTAAGCACAATTCCACATGTGCAATTGTTGCCACTGGCAACCCTATTTACAAAGTATCTTCCATATTGGGTGAGGTCAATCATCAAACATACTGTATATTTATAAGAAGGTAAAATGTTGAAGTAAAAATGACAGTAAAGGTTATCTTAACTTATCTAAAAATATGTAGCAAAGAACCATATACACATACAGTATGCTTGAAAAAAGTTAAACAATAGATGCTAGGAAGAAAAAAAAGTGTAGTGATTAATGTACTGGAGGTGGATCAAGGAAACCTGCATTCATTAAAAGGTTTTAAAAAAAACATGACGAGTTCAGGCAGGATAGGGAGCCAAAGGTATCACAAGGAGGATCCTAGATAGATTTCATAAGCAATTAGTATTCTACAGGACATTTCAATCCATTTGAAAGTTATTTCTCCTCCAAACAAAATCAGAAATTGATCAAAGAAACAAACCATAATTAAAATATTACTTAATGATTAGAAAAATAAATGCATACAGACATTATTTGTTAAGGAAAGTCTTTTGGCTCCTACCTCGAAGCTCTCACTTGCCAATTTCTCCTCTTCAGCCAGAGAAATGTCAGACTCAGTATCATTTTCATCATCTAATTTTACTCCCAGGGTCTTTATTTTCTCCCGTAAATTATTGATGTGCAAATTCAAGTTTACGAGTTCATTTTTCAGATCTTCTATCTCCTTTTCAAAAAGACAGACAAAAGCAAATGAGAACATGTGGACATTGATCAAAATGTCAAAAGCATAATATTCTGCAATATTGTACTGTAGTAATTAAGCCATTTTGGTGTAGTGGTTTAAGGCACTAGAGTAGAAACCAGAAGACTGTGGATTCTAGTTCCACTTTTGATATGAAAAACGGCTGGGTGACTTTGGCCCAGTGACTCTCTCCCAGTCCAAAATATCAGACATAGGCAATAAGCTGTTCCAAACAATGGATTAATGCCTAAATTGATCCAAACAAAGCAGATCCTGCACTGGTGGGGAAATGGTAGGAAAATTTTAAAAAAGGATAGTGTGCTGAACTTGGATCAAGGAAACCTATGTTCAAATTCCCATTCAAAGTACAGCTATATCCATGGTATCAATCTTCAGGCAAATATTGCTGGATGCTCATTTACCTGTGCATAATCCTCCTTAACAGCTTTCAGGTCAGCGTTCAATTGATCTACTTCTTTTTGAAGGGTTTCTTCATTAGGGCTCCTAAAAATAATATATTTCTTTATACAACTATTGTGGAATATAAAACAATGTTTTTGCTTAACATATAATTAGTAACAGCAGTTTAACCAGAAGGCTTTGCCTTCATTGTGGTCAGAATGGAGACAGGATTAAGCAAGCTTCATTGTCACCTGTTTATGCAGAGGAGATAAGCTACAATGTGGAAAAGCTCTCCTATCCATATTCACATGTCTTTGAGGCTAATAGTTGGTCCTTCCTGTTTTTCTGCTCTAGTTACAGCTTTGCTAACATCTATAATAAAACTACTTCATCAAAGAATCTCCATAGACCTACTTCATCATAGTCATACCATACGTCCTTGAATCATTTCCTTCTACCTTCCTTGGGTGAAGCCCAACGTTCTCAGCGATCACGCATATGGCTGTATGCCTGTGAACCAGCTAGGGGATGGGAAACCACAAGAATTTGCATAACCCATAAGGAGATATTCTTCCATTATTTAAAAAAAACATGACTGAGTATGAGGAGGATAGAGAACAGACAATGGCGAAGTCAGTGCCATAGCCCAAGATTAAATAGAATTCCCCAAAGCTCCTGATTTGCATCACCAAAATAGGTACAAATATTGACTTGAACTCCACATTTGATCCCGCAAAGGGATCCTTCTTATCCTTTTGGATCTGGCACAGCTTTTTTATAGGTTAAATAAGGTGGAAACCATCCTCGTTGCTCTCCTCTGCAGTCCTTGAAAACCATGCCATTAAATTATGGGACCCTCTAGAGCACGGTTTCTCCATCTCAGCAATTTTAAGATGGCTGGGGAATTCTGGGAGTTGAAGTTCACACATTTTAAAATTGCTGAGATGAAGAAACCCTGCTCTAGAGGGTCCAAGAGATCTACTGGGGTCACAAAAGGAGCAGGGAATAGACCAAATTTGGTTTCTCTTTACCCCACAAGTAGCAATCTAAACACAATGAAATTCCAAAATGCAACAAGAATTGAAATCACTAAAAAAAATACATTGCAAATTAGGATTAGCAATTGAGAGGCAGTGTAAATGTTAAGACATTGGACTTAGTCTGGAGAAAGTCAAGTTTAAGTCCCAATTCCATAACTGAGATGATCTGGTATCTTTCTATTCTATTCAATCTGTTAGGCCAAGATATCTAACAAAATTGTGGGAATAACATTACAAGAGACCCTGGCAAGTCATCTTCAGAAGAGGCAATATTCATAAAACACTGTAAGCAAATGGTAGCTTTCAAGAAATCAGGATCTAGCTTCTTTACACTCAATATTTCCTTTATCCCAGTAACATATAAGCATTCTGGGATCTCATTCCTTCATTACAATATTGTATAGCCTAGATACAGTTGGACTAAGAATCCTGTGATTTATTTATAGGAATAAACTTTGCCCAGTTCAAAGGCAGCACTGAACTATAGACCTACAGTATGTAACCTATCTCATCTGAAGTTCAAATGCTCAGAATAGGGAGAAGCCATTAGTTGCAGGTTGATCCTACATTATTTTCTCAGTAAAGGGAAGCTCTGCTCTTGTGAACGTATTGAAGAATTTCTTCTTCTGGAATAAATTATGTTTTTTTTGTGGATAAAACTGAAAGTGTATTATGCCTAGGTTTAGATAACTGCTCTGGACACCTTTTGGGAGCCTGAAAGGAAAGATGTTTTGTTTAAAAAGGACAAAGCTGTAATGATCATCATTAAATCAGTGAAGTCACTACTGCACTGTAAATTCTTCAGAAACAAATTGTAATGTTCAGCGGGGCTTACTACTAGAACAATGTCATTTCAAACTTCATTGAGGTTATTTCCAAATCTCCGAATGAGCATAATAATAAATCATCCTTTATAAATAAAAGATTCTTTCCAGCTCAAGCTATATTTGACAGGGTCAGACTTCTTTGCTTGAATTACATACAATGGAAAGAGGTTCCCATTTTTAAAGCAAAATAAATATATTAGAAAAAGAAACAGAATGCAACTAAAATCCACTGTTTTGCTATGGAGAGCCTAGCCAACAGAGATAGCTAGTACTATTAGCCAGGACCACAAGGCTGCTACAAATTGTACTCCTAGAAAGTGTGGAGTATTGTTTTAATGTATGTACACTAACAATATCTCAGTTTTTCCTCTTCTGCTATATTGTTTTGTACAGAACAGTTTTCTTCATCCTCATGTTTCCTACCTTCTGTCATGAAGGTTGCTTCTCCCCCATGCCTGTACACTTTCAGGAGAAAGTCTTCAAGATTATATCTAGCTCAGAGCAGATTTTGACGCAACACAAATGTTGGTGGAAATAAACGCAGTGCACAGGTATACCCCACTACATTTGTATTTCCTCTTCCCCTTCAACTGCAATTCCATCTCATCCAAAAAAGAATTCCACATTTCACCAAAGTTTTTCTACTGTGGAAGATGTGTAGTTCTCTTAATGGATAACATCTGTTCTTTTCAAAGAAGGAAAACACAGAGCTCTTCAGTCAACTGGTTTCTTATACTGTTAACGATGACCACTCTCCCCTTTAGCCATGTACTGTTGTGGTACAGCAGTGTCTGTGGTAACTACATCCATTAATCATGCTTGCTTGATGGCCAACGTGGTCAGCTCATATCCACTTGAGATGTCATTCATGTACTTTTGTTTAGAATGGTGAAGGCTCTGAATAACAATTATATGCTAAACAGTTGTGACCCATAAAGGTGAGGGGGGGGAATTAAAATTGAATGCTGATGAGCATGTCACATTAGTAAAAAATAATGCTTTCTGAGAGCCTCAGAAACCTTGTTCAGGTACTGATTATGGCTTGCTTCTTTGTGATGTCAGCTCTGCAAGATTAATGTCATCTCTTGCAGGATTTTTTGCAATACACTGTAGCCCCAAGGCTGCATAAAATCTTACTTAGCTGCCAGATCTAAAATGTGCAGCTTAGAACCAAGTCTTAAGTAGCATTTGAGAAAGACAAGCAGATTAATAATACTAGAAGGCCAAGTCAGAATATTTTCCAAAATCATTTTCCAAAATTAATTTATTAGGCAACAGATAAAAGAAATTATTTACACATTCGCTGTTTGAAAATTAGAAAATTTCTCTTACAGTGTACTTTCTATGTTTGCATGCATCACAATTATTCAATTTGCCTAAATATAACTCAAATATATTATGGGATGAATGGATACAGACACACACATACATATATATGAATGACATGGGTTTTTTCCCCTGCAAATAGCATCCTCATTTCTTTTGTAAACAGTCATATGACAACTGTACAGAAAACTAAAGTTCTCTGTAGCAGAAACATAACAGTGTTTATCACCCATTTTTACCAGTGGGTCAAACATTTATCAAAATCCTAACAAATGGGACATATTCGTCCAAGCTGGACAAACTTTCTACATCTAATTATTCCCACTGAGTAGGAATAATTAGGAATTTCAAGGAAGGTTTTTTCTCCAGCAGTCATTCTTCTGATTCCCCTAGTGCAGCCATCTCCAAACATGTCCACCCCATATATTCAATTCCCCAGCCTGCACGTCTCTAATATCAGTTGTTAGGACCAGCTGTGAAGAGGTGACTGCGCCTACGGAGGTTCCCCCCCCCCAAAGATACCTAGGTGACTACTATGTGAAACAAAATTAAATGAGACAGACAGGCCAGAGATAAGCTATGTAAGTCTTGTTATGCTCTTGGGCAACTTCTATAGGGAGAAAGTTCACAAGGCCCAAAGGCCAGCCCTACTCCACCCTGTTGACTTATGGTGCAGATCAGGAATGGGTTCGTACCGGTTCGCTGGTTACCCGCTTTGTGGGCGCGCTTCCCGATTAGCTGTCAAAAGCGCACTGCGCGGGATCGACTTCGCAATCTTCGTGGTGTGCTGCAAGCACTCTGATCCAACAGCTGTGCAACACGCAGCTGTTGGATCAGAGTGCTTGCAGGACACCACGAAGATTGCGAAGTCGATCCCGCCCAGCACGCTTTTGACAGCCAATCGGGAAGCACGCCCACAAAGTGGGTAACCAGCGAACCGGTAGGAACCCATCCCTGGTGCAGCTACAAACAATCCAAGCAGCATTTTATGACACGGTGTCACTTACCCTGGGCCCAACCTTACATCATCACCACTCTGTAATTCCCATCCTCATCACTATTGCCCTTGATAATGACCGTGTGACATGGCTTTCGGGTAATCTATACAAATAATCCTCAACTTACAACCATTTGTTTATTGGCCATTTGAAGTTACAAAAGCAGTGAAAAAAGTTACTTATGACTGTTTTCATACTCATGACCTTATGATGATGCAACATCCCCATGGTCATGTGATCAAAATTTGGGCTCTTGGCAACTGGCATCTATGATCATTGCACTATCCTGGGAGATTGCCAGTTGTGACCCTCCCAGCAGGCTTCCGACAAGCAAAGTCAACCCTTAACATCTGCAGCAATTCACATAACAATTGTGGCAAAGAAAGGTCATAAAATAGTCAAAAGCCCACTTAATAATTGCCTTGCTTAGCAACATAAATTTTGGGATCAACTGTGGTTGTAAGTCAAGGACTATCTGTAAATCTGCAAGACAAGTTTTCATGCAGGTCTGTGCTTTGGGGCTGGACAGCGTCCAGGTTTTAGGAAAGCCCAACCTTCTGTAACTCACTTCTTCCCCAGTCCTTTATGTTTTGACTTCACAATTTCTTGTAAAATGTAACTCAGTCGGTCATCTGGATACTTTTGGGCAGCACTCTTCAGTCCTTGGATTTCGAGATCCTTCTGATGCAGCAAAAGGACTAGCGAACGATAGTTTTCCAGCAATTTGGAATTCTGGGATTCCCTGTTAAGGAAAGAAAGCCCAATGGTTTTCATGTGGACCCTCAAGGAGGAGCTCTTTGGCTTAGGAGTAGGATAGCTAATCACTTGTCAGAATAAAGATAGATAATAGGGTATTGCTGAATCAAATAATTGGAAGTAGCATGAAGGAAGGGACATTTCTCCTTGTTCATAAACCACAGGTATTTCTTGCAGGCAGGTGGGCCTATCCTTTCTCTGAGTAGATGCTAGTGGCAAGGCTAATTCAAAACATCCTAAAGTGCCAGGAAGGATTTATATTACATATCCAGGACAAGGGAACATCGTCACCTACATTGTACAGATGGTGGAGAATATTCTTCACCATCTTTAAACATTTATGACCAATTTTACCAAATGACAGTTCATCGCCCGAAGCCGATGATCATTTCCCCTCTAGTCCAGGATGTTTGAGATTATTGCTAAGGCATACTTTTCTGAAATGGAAATTAGATGGTACAGTGAATTCTAGCCTGATTTATTTTCAATGTTGAGAGAGCTTTTTTTTTGTAGGCCTTTTATATCCAGAGAAGGGAAGGGAAGAAATATTCATTTATGCTCTCTGAAATCAGCCGGCCAAAAATACAAGTTTATTATTGCTATGAGAACTCAATTACTGTTCCCTAGCATTAAGTGGATACTTCCCAAGGCAGCTCTTAGTTACTGTCCTGTTTTATCTCTGTGTTGCAGGAAAATGGTCATGAAATAGACAGACCGAGTGCCCATCTGCATTTACCTGAAAACAGACGATATAGGACAATTTTGGTAGGCTATCTGGATGGTTTATCATACTGCATTTCCTTCCTTTTTTCCATGGGATATTATTTTATCTTTTTGCTTGTCCTGAACCTTTACTAAGATTCAATTGTTCCCAGGTCATTGCCAATATTGCAGTAATGGACAGAATTGCAGTACTTTTTGGAGAGCCAAAAACGAAGAATCGAATCCTCATAATTCAAGTCCCCATAAACTCATTTAGTGACTTTAAGCCACTCACTGGTTTGTTGTGAGGATAAAAGGAGAAGGAAGTCAAACCATGCCTCCTTGAGCTTTTGGGGGGAAAGAGGCAAAAACAGTAAATAGAAGAAAGAAATAACCCTATAAATTGGATCTCAATGGTCCTGGAAACACCAGTCTACCCCTCAAACGTTTGATTTGGGAAATTTTTTAAACTTTATTTGACTTTAAAAAAAAAATACCCCCAACAACTACCGGTATGTTCCCAAAATGACTTATGAAACACTTTGAAGCAAAAGTTAAACAAAATTAAACTAAATGCTGCAGCTTAAAGTAGCAATTAACTTTAGGCAAAAAATAAATAAAAAAAGTAAAGCCTGCCAATCTTTTTGGTGACATTATAGAAATGGCTTGCCATTGTCTTTTCATAGGTTCTTTCATTCCCAAGCCTAAAAAACAGTCTAAAAAAATTTCTATCCTATCTAGCACATTCTTCCTATCCCAGTACTAATCAGGTCTGATCCTACTTCTCCCCTCACCACTTTTAGGGTCAGCTTGGTCATCAGGTACCCTCAGTCCAGTACAAGTACAGTCCCAGGAGAGCATTTTTTTTTCTTTTCGTAACTACAAGACCCATAACAGGAGGAAGGCTTAGAAGAAGAGCTGGCCTGACCCAGACAACAACCAGTTTCAGGCTGGACCCAGCTACAGCAGCAGAGCTCCTGAGAGATCGTCTCTGAGGGAACATGCTCTTCAAGAGTCAGAAAGACTTCTGTTAAGCAGGAAGCTGGATATAAACCTGTATTTGGCACAATTCACACACACACTAATCATCCGGCCTGATTAGCAAGAGTTCACACATTCTCACGTTTATCTGGTGCTGCCACTAACCGTAGTCTGGCCAAAAATTTGTCTGAAGCTATTTGAATCACACAAGCCCAATCACACAAGTTATTTCAAGTTTATACGATAGAATTAGCTTCTGATCTGCTGAGGTAAAAAGCATGCAGGCCTGGATAAATTGGTAGTGTATTGTCTCAATAAGCAGACTAGCTGTCTTAGTTTATGGGAGGTGAGGCTGCACCCCTAATTATTCCATGTTGGCATGATGAATTATAACTAATGTGTATATGTGTGTGTGTCTGTGTTTGTGTATATATCCATATCTTTTCTGTGTATGTTCCTGTACATGCATCAAGACATTTCTTCCTGGCCTCTCATATGTTGGATTAATTATAGCTTGCCGGCTATTCTTAACCCTCTTCAACAGCCTGTTATTTCTCTTTCCTCCCACCTCCCACCGGGGTCAGCTTCTGGGGCTCCAACAAGTTGTACATTTCCTGGGCTCCTCAAGACTCCACACTTCCTCTACCTGTCTCCACCTGTCTCCCATTCCTTCCATATGATCTCATCAATCTCCCATCTGGTGATTTGGTTTTGTCTTGGTATATTTTGGTTGCCATGGGGAAAAAGAATAAGCAGGGAAGAGAAGGTATGCAACTTTGGCTGCTGGATCAAAAGACTTAGCGGGAGTGTGTGTGAGGGAATTAAAAAGGAAAGAATTAGCCGTTTTCCCTAGGACAACCAGATCTAGGCTCCACAAATCTAGACAGTCTCTAGATGGCCGAAGAGACATACAGAAAGATTGATCCCTTTGCTGGTCATTTGAATTTTGCCAGCCCTATTCTGCTGCAACCCTCCTTCAGAAGAACAAACGTTTTTTTTTTCTCAGCTTAGCCCTCAACAAAGGAAAGAAAGCAAATTCTTCCTTTTGTGCAAAAACAGCATAATATGTTCTTCTTTTTAAAATGACAAGTAATCTCCTCTAACTTTTATACAAACAATAAAATAAACATTTACAGCAATTCAAAGGAATTTTTCTTATTCAGAGGAAGGAATTGGTTTCTATAGTAAGATAAAGTAAAGCTTATTCCATATCCAAAGCAATACTCCACTTACACTGCTCTGGGTCCAACCCATCCCACTCCATAGTCCATAAACTATTCTGTACTTTGGGCTAAAAGATATATGCTGCAAAAATCCAAATGCTCATTAATGGTACTCCAGATCTTTGCAGCCCTGAGTTGATAGCCCTAGCCAGGTTGTAACATGGTTTAGTTTTGGAACATGGGTTACTGTGTGAATCTGGCCCCTGTAGATGGTAAAGCAGTTTCTGGCTGAGTGTGATATATAACATTATTCAACGGTGGTTTACTCAATGAAGTATGACACAGCTTAGTGTAATGTGTGAACCTACACAGATGATGATAATATGAGCTTGCTGGTGCCAAAAGATCCCTGCTGATTTCAACATTACTGATTAGAAACTGTGTTACTGATTAATTTTATGAATGTTCTGAAAGAATCAGTATGTGGACAATGTTTACCTCTGTTTAAAGACTTTGGAACCTGAAGAAGCAGAAAAGAAGTTTTCATCACTTTGACTTCCAGTCTCAGGGTAGAACATCATGCTGACCCTGGTGATGTAGGGTTTCTTGTTTTCCTTCCACTGTACGCCATGTTTGTTAGTATCATCTCCATCTTCTTCTTTTTGAAGTTCTTCTTCAGCCTTCCAAGGAGGGCTTGTCCTTCTTTCCCTTGGATAAAAAAGAACCATGAAATATATGACTTTACTATCAATCCAGATATTCTGACCTTCAACTGAGTGCCCCTCAGCTGTTTTGGATTATGCAAGGAACTGTCTTTTCTCAGTAGTTTTTCCCCATCCAACAGGTTGAGCACGCTGCAGATCCCATCATCCAAGGAATGTCAATTGGAAGGGACTGGAAGACATGCGTTTTCTGGGGTAGCTCCTGTCCTTTGCAACATCCTTCCTACAGAGAAGGATGGCCCCCAGCCCTGTTAGCCTTTTGTAAGGTTTTAAAACTAGGTTATGTAGCTGGGCCTGAGGTCCCAAATGTTTTAAAAATCCCCTTTCTTGGCTTTATTGACAATTGTTATGATAATTTTCTTGGCAGCTGTATCTATTTATTTTGTACTGTTTTTAATTGAAACAGATCTATCTGTCTATCTCTATCTGCATTTGATATCCTTCTGACCACTATTTATTGCATTCCAGCTGTCTGCGTTATTATCTCATAATTCTATCTCTTCCTCTGCCTGTTAAGTTATATATTTATGACAGGGATGGATAAAGTGCAACCTCTTTAACAGCCACCACTCAGAGTCCCTTAGCTGAGATGGGCAGCTATAAAAATTAAATTAATTAATTAAAAACAAAATACTATACTTTGGGTTTGCGAAATCTTTGGGAAAAAATCTAGGAAAATCAAACAAAAATCAGAATTCAGCCTTAATGTAAGCTTGGCAAACATTTTTCTGAACATTTGTAGGTAGCTGTAAATTTTCTGATTATGGATTCCTTAAAAAAATTCATATGACCCCATTCCCAATTTTATTATTATTTACATATATTTCCCATGTTTCACAAAGTGGCTTGGAAAATTCTATATCAGAACTGATTTCACTGAAAAACATAGAACCATAGAATCGTAGGATGGGAAGGGATAT
>JANHGC010009454.1:191941-202186 GCA_027560395.1 Boaedon fuliginosus | reverse complement strand
TTTATTGTATGTTAGCCGCCTCGAGTTCCCCCGGAAGGGGTGAAGAGAGGCGGGGTATAAATCTAATAAATAAATAAATAAACTCACCTCCTCCTCCTCTTGCATTCAAATCAAGGACTAAGGATGTCTGTGGGTTCACAAAGGGCAGAAGAAGGTATACAAAAGAAAAAAGAAAAAGAAAAAGAAAATATTAGGCTATCTTTCTCAGAATAACAGGAGCATCTCAAGGCTATTGAAATGGGGGTCTTCCTATTTACTTGGATGGAAGTTTTCAGTTAAACCATTTTTGCTTAATCAAAGCTGGTTTAAGAACAAGCTTGAAATAGCCTTCTAAAGCTACTTGGCTAGATTCCCAAAGCAAATAAATTGTTGAGCTTGCAAGGGATCATATCGAGTTCCCCTGACTGGGGAAGAGAGGCAGGATATAAACCTAATACATAAATAAATAAATATTGATAAAGCAGCCAAGGTAACACATTCTTGAGAGTTATTTGTTCAAAGTAGCGGTATAGGTCTGCAGCCAACGTGCAAATTGAATAAAATCAGCCTTAATTGATTTTTAAAAATGAATTGTTCCTACAGTTATTTAACCGTTTCCTCATCAGTCCATAAAATGAATGCTATGCCAATATGGCTTACAGCGGTTTACCATCTTTCCCTATTATCCAGTTTAAACTCTATCCCTTCTATATTCAGACATTCTACTAGATGTATTCACATAACCTGCTGCTGTCCACTTTGCTTGTCAAAGTGATTATATATACCTGTTCCCTTCTCATGTGGCACCTCAACTTAAAATGGCTTTACTGTGGTTAAAGAGGTTGTCCAGACTTAGACTAGGTCAATTACCATTAGTTAAATGTGCAAGTCACAGTGTTACAATGTTTCCCATATTTTCAAATTATTGCAATTTACTGCCTCTTCCACCTCCTCTAATTACCATCAACCTTCCCTATCTGCATTTTATTGCAAACTATTAGGACCCGCCCCTTCTAATTCTGTATTCAAACACTTTCAAACTGGCTTCTATTTCAGTACTTCATTAAAAGTTTTGCAAGTCTTACTAAAGAGTTCTCCTTTGGATACACAGTTCTCTTTTCCTTTCAATGGAGTTCATAACTCTCTTGCACATTTTTTTTTTGCCCTGGAGTATCTTTTTTTAATCGCATGCCTTCCAGTTATGTTAGAGGACAACTTCCAGAATTTCTAGGCACCTGGGCTGTTGGCTTGATACATCTATAGTAGGGGTGTCAAACTCATGAACCGTGGGACAGATGCGTCACGTGTTGGCCACGCCCATGCCCAGTTTAGCAAAGGGGTAAAAAGTTGTGATACATCACATGACGACAACATGTCATCGCAAGTTTGACACCCCTGATCTATAGGAACTGTGATAGGAAAGACCATTCTAGAATTTCTATGTTTGTGATCTCAGTTAATTTCTCACAGATTGAGTTGACTCCCCGGTGATTTTGTTTGAGGAATCCCTTTAACCTTTGCTTCTCTTTTATTGTCCACTTATTAGGAAGCTTTAACTTTGTTCTTGGAACTTCTTGTGTTTTAAGGATCCTTTCCTTTAAGCTTCTTCATGTTTTTACATCCTGAAAAAGGTCTATGGCCTTGGGTGGCTTGGGTTTTTCACTTTCCTGATCCTTTCCTGATCAGTCTATTACTACATTATATTACTTCTTCCTTTGAACACTTACAAAAAGACAGAGGTCCTTCTTCATACTTTGTGGGAAATGAACAGAGTATGGTCAAAAAATTGCCATGATTCTAGGACAGGGGTGTCAAACTCAAAGCTCACAGGCCAGATCCAACCCATGGGGTGGTTAGATCTGGCTCACGGGGCCGCCCTTGAAACAGTGAAGGACTGGCCCATGGTGCCTCTGCCAGCAAAAACGGAGCTTGGGAGGCCTGCACACGAGCCTCCCAGGCTCCGTTTTCAGCTATGACAGCCTCTTGCAACCCTCTGCCAGCCAGCAAAAATGGATATATTTGCCACCTTGAGTTGTTTATAAAAATAATAAATATGGCATATACATACATACATACATACATACATACATACATACATACATACATACATACCTTGGCATACCTTGCAAGGTTTGTAGAATATGCAAAACAACTGTGTGCCATTCATTTCATATTTGCTTGAAATTGGACTTTGTCGGTACAGAAATAGCCTAATTTCAAGCAGCAGCTTCAATCCTCTAGCCATGGCACAGATTTATTGGTTTGTAAGTTTTTTCTTGCTATCTGTTTCTCTGCTAGGAAATTTGCTACTTGCTACAGCATGGTCTTGGCTAATCTTGAAAAAAGTTAATGAGCACTATGAAAAGAGATAGCCAGTGGGTCTCTGTTACACTGAGAAACTGAAAAGAAAAAAAGTCTAGGAAGAAGGTGATAGTAGGGTGTCCATTAGGAGTGTGTGTGCGCGCACACACATGCATGTGTGAAAAGTCAAGATGATGGTTGCAACAGTGTGATTGAAACCCTCTGTCTATATGCATACTGTTATGCACATTAAAAAGGAACAGGGGTTCAATTCTGCTATTGCAACCACCTCCCACAGATACCTGGGGTGGCGGCGGCAAACTATTTCCATATACAATAACTGCTAAGGATACCATATGGACTGTATCCAGGTACTTAACTTGATTTGGGACTTGATTCAGGAGAGTTTTTACCCCTTGTCTATGTGGTTTGTAAATGTACAAATGCAGTATACCAGGAAAAGAAAAGAGTTTGATTTTGAGATGGCAGCACAAATTGCTGGTTCAGGTTTAAATTAATTGTCATGGCGTGTTATATGATTCAACAATGATCTGATCTCTAATAAGCCACAGTTGGATTGGTTCCCAGAATACAAACCACAATGTGTAAATTCATGCATCATCTTAGCCAAAATCAAACAACCAGGTTATCGCTTAATATGAGGTAATCCTACACGTTTCAGAAATTTTCCCTTGGAATACCTTAGGTTGTTTTCCAGAATTTGTATGGATAAAGATAATGCCCAAGACTCCTTCTACCTTCATGTGCTTATTCTTCTTTATTTTGTATTTCCTGATCTTTATCTTCTTAGCTGAATGAAGGCCTGTTGATCTAATGTTAAGGTTTAACTTTGCTTCCCTATACCTCTTTCCTTTAATCTTAGAAAAGAAAATACAACAAAGCATATTTGCAGCAAGTTGTCATTTGCTTCACAACTGACTTGAATACTGCTTTATCCCCTTTTGTGTTTACAACAATGGAGTATTAAGCGTCCCTTTAAGGATCACAGATTTCCACATTATCAATTTTTGAGGTGGTTAGCAGTGCTAGAAATTCAATGCAATCTTAATGGGGAATCTTAACTCTTGGGTGTATTGTTATTTATTTAAATAAGACAAATGTGATGTTAGATTTGTAGGAGGTGAGTAATTACAGTACATTTGTACAGCACATTCTTCATCTCTTCTATATAATGAGCCAAGAAAGCTGGCATTTAGCCTTCTAAAAATATCAGTGTTATTTTCTTTTTTCCTTGTTGCAAATAAATGCTAAAGCATGCAGAAGCAGATACGCATACTCTATTCCAAACACAACACCAAGAGAGGCGATATCTTTATAAGCCAATTGGTTCTGTAGAAAATTGCTGCAAGCTTTCAAGTTTCAATAACTCTTCATCAGGCAAAGAGAGGAGGGGGGAGGAAAATGCCAGATTGCATGTTTAAATGAACTGATGCAGAGTCTTCAGATACACAAACGACTCACAGATCTGGAGACCACTAAGTTGGGGGCAGCAGCTGTTTTTGCTTGGAATTCAAAATTCCAAGGAGGAGGAGCTAAGATGGCGACGGAGGTGGACTTGCAGCTTGATCCCGCTGCAAGCCTTTCCCTCTCCTCCGAAAAATCTANNNAAATAAATAAATAAATAAATAAATAAATAAATAAATAAATAAATAAATAAATAAATAAATAAATAAATAAAAAAAATGTCTTTCTTACAAGCATACAAACACACACATACACACACAAGCATCCCATTCTATTTGATCACTTTTTCCCATAGGCTGAAAAGTAAATAGAAATTAAAATAATTAAGAATGATCTAGAATTGCGCTGCTCATTCATCCGTACACTATTTAAACCACAATGGCTGGGTTCACACATTCGCTATCTTTGCTTATGCAATATACTAAGTCCAAACAACATAAACCACTTTATGGCTTAATGTGTTATTCTGTTCATTATTCACTAGGGATATTCACTATTGGTTGTAATTAGACAACAGCTTTTCTTTTTTAAAAAAATAGTAAGATAGAACTGTGATGTTAAATTTGGCTACTTAACTCTTATCCCAATCCAAAGATTTCAGTTTCACTCTGGCTGCAATCCACTTCCCATGATTCTATTCAATTTCAGTAATGGCAATTAAGATGATGTGTAATATAGGCTTATATTTTCCTTTTAGTCACTTAGCACTTTACCCTTGGAGAAAGAGTGATGTGTTTTGTTCTTTTTTAACATTATCCAGACATTTTGCTATCTTATGACTGCTGAGAAGAGAACACTCAGGGCTTTTCATGTAAGTAAAACTGTTTTACTCCAGCTCTTCCGTTCCGATATAAGCAAAACTTATGAATTGCTTATAAAAGTAATCTTGTCTTAGCTGGAAATTAAATGAACAGCAGCATTATTCTTTCCTTCCATATATTTTAAATGTGCAAATAGCATAAAACATGTGGGGTGATATTTAGAAAATGAGAATGCAAAATCCAAGTTTCATCTCATATTTTGATTCATTTTTGGGGGATAAGCTAAACTGCTGAAATTTCATAAGACATATTATGTACATATTTGTTTCGGGGCAAAATGCTTTGGGTTTTGATGCAGAATATGAAAAAACTATGCTGTGCTTGGATAAAATAATTCAAAACAAACTATAATGAAAAAAAGTGTTTTCCAATCAAAGATTTGTACTGTTCAACTAGCGTCATGTGTGTTCTTTCATCCCGGTCTTCTGACTTTTAGAGTTCCTAATTACACTTTTTGCATACTCTTCTGACATATACAATATAAATCTTTAAACAATTGCAGTATCCTTTTAATATTCTATCCCATTTTAACATATTGTTTCACACTCAATTTGAATGCAGAAGAACCTTGCAGTGGTCAGTTTTTCCTTCTACTGGAGCTGGTTTGAGAGAATTGGTATAGCCGTGTAATTTGTTTTTGATAAAGAAATGTGTTTCTAATACACTTTACTTTGTGTCAATTGTGTTCTTGCAACTGGATATACCATACCATTGCACTGAATGGTTGGTATCATTCAGTGCAATGGTATAAACCAGTGGTTCTCAACCTTCCTAATGCCGCGACCCTTTAAGACCCTCCTGTTGTGGTGACCCCCAACCATAAAATTATTTGGGACCACATATGGGAATGTGATTTCCAATGGTCTTAGGCGACCCCTGTGAAAGGATCGTTCGACCCCCAAAGGGGTCCCGACTTCCAGGTTGAGAACCCCTGGTATAAACGTAACTTTTTTAAAACAGAAAGTATAAGGGGTCCTTTTTTTTACTTAAGTTTAACTTAACCTTTATTTAAGGTTTCACAGTTTTACAAAATTATAGTATCTAATGCCCTTGGTTGATCTCAAGCAAAGATAAAGGTCAGACCCAGTTAGCAGTTGGATGAGAAACTATTAGGAAATTTTAGGGCTGCAGACTACACTGCAAAGTTGGAAAAAAAACTTAGCAATGGCGGTTTATTTATTGTTGACAGGATAACTGTCTTAATTATGGCTGTGATTCCTCAAAAGTCAAGCAGTCTTTATCTATAATATTTTATCAAAGATTCCACATTTGTACTGGTTGATTATAAGCTTGTGAACAATGTGCAGATTTCCTTTGCTAAAAAGATATAACTTCCAAGCAATTAGCCATGCAAACTGTTTCAATTTATAAGAAAGGTTGTTTGCTAGCAATCCATCATGTGCTACAAATTGGATAATTGGCTGGTAGGACAGTAAAAACATATGTATATTAAGAGTTTGAATGTTGTTTCCACTACTGAGCTAGTTGCTTAGATGCAAACCTTATTCTCTGAATTATCGGTGACTAATAAGCTTGGGAGAGATAAAAGGGACATCTGCTATAAAAAGCTGCTAATCAGTTAAATTACCACTGTCATTTAAGATACCTTTGTCTTGTGTTTTCTTAATAACGGAAACCTAGCACCTTATTTATTTATTTATTTATTTATTTATTTATTTATTTGCTTGCTTGCTTGCTTGCTTGTTTGTTTGTTTGTTTGTTTGTTTGTTTAGATTTATACCCCGCCTTATTTCCCCGGTCAAGGAGAACTCGAGACTAATTATTCAGTTTAGCTGAATAATTTCTACTGAAATAACACTATCAGTCAGTGATGGGGGGAAACCCGTCCCCAGGAAAATCATCTACCGCAGCATGTTATAAACCCGTGATGGCAAACCTGTGGCACACGTGCAGCCCTCTCTGTGGGCATGCAAGCCGTCACCCCAGCTCAGTTCTGCCACATAGGCCTCCTGCCAGCCAGCTGGTCTTTGGGTCTCTGCTGCACATGCGTCAGGTGCATGGGGTGGAGTGCATGCACAAGGGATGGGGCCATTGCATAGGAGACACATTGCATTTTGGGGATGTGCACGCACATGCGCTTTGGGCACTCAGTGCCAAAAAGATTAGCCATCACTGTTATAAACCAATGAATTTAGTATCATATAGCATTGGTTTTCATGTAGTGTGCTCACAATACATTATACATAAAAATATGTATAATTTTTGAAGCACAAAAATAATTAACAACCTGTTCTATATTGTCCCCAGTGCAGGGAATAATGGTCTTAAATTAGAAAGGCAAATTCTAGTTGGATGGGGTTGATAGTAAGGTAAAGGTTGCCCTCGCACATATGTGCTAGTCATTCCCTACTCTGGGGGCGGTGCTCATCTCCGTTTCAAAGCTGAAGAGCCAGCGCTGTCCGAAGATGTCTCTATGGTCATGTGGCCAGCATGACTAAATGCCAAAAGCACACGGAACACTGTTACCTTCCCACCAAAGGTGGTCTCTATTTTTCTACTTGCATTTTTCACATGCTTTCGAACTGCTAGGTTTGCAAAAGCTGGGAGCGTATTCCATTATGCAGCGCTAGGGATTCGAACTACCGAACTACCGACCTTTCTGATTGACAAGTCTTAGCCACTGAGTCACCGTGTCCCTACATATTGATAATAGAACCCACAATATAAAGGTAGTATTCTTCCCTCTTTGGAAATTTTCAAACGAAAACTAGAAAGCCATCTATCCAAGATGCTTTAAGGTAGGTTTCCACACAGAGCAAGACTTGGCTCAGTATCCTATATCCCAGCTATAAGACTGAATGTTACAGGGCCATAAAAATGTTATTTTTTTAATCAGTGCTTGCTATATATAAGCCTTGCTTTTTTAAACTCCTGTCTATAAGTTGAATTCTACAGGGTGAAATGTGATTTCAGTTTTATTATTACAGCCTTCTTTCTGGTTTTCTGGAACTTTAATTTCAGATGCTATGCTTGTATACTAATAACATTCAAAAACAGTGAGCAAGATGTAATGGTTAGTAGTGCTGGACTAGGAGTAGGGAGACCTAGGTTTTAGTCCTCTGTTATAACAATACAAAAGCCAGCTTGATGACTTTGGGATAGTAACACCCTCTCAGTCCTAGTTAGATCAGGTTTTGCAACAAGCCAAGCAAATAAATCAAACCCTCACGCGGCATGTATGGATAGCTGCACTGTGAAAATTAAATAAGCACAGTGTTAAAAAAAAAAAAAAAGCAAACCCAGAAATCATGTGGGACACATGCTAAGAAAAATAATCAACACCTTCAAATCAGTGGAATTCTCTAATTTTGGTAACTGAGAAATTACAACAATATTACTTCTGTACAGTGGGAACAATATAGATGAATTAAACTTACTAGGCCTCTTAGTCAGGTCAAATGCCAATATATACTGAAACCCCCACAGATTCCTCAGGCGAAAGAAAATACCTCTATCTTGCATAATCTCTTTGTATCCTGCCTGATAAAATGTTGATGCAAGAAGCTGCCAATCCTAAATATATAAAAATGTAAATTAACTACTTTTAACTATTTAGCAATCCAGTACAGTAGTGTTGCTTTTTCAAAAATGCATAGTACCGGCATGGAAAAATCACAGCTGAAATTATGAAATTGGTTTGTTTTAAACCATAGTTTATCAGGGAATTGTCTAAGCACTGATATGTAGTGACAATGGCAAAGGATCATTTCATGTTGTGTAGCAGAAAGCAATGGTAACTACTTTTTATTTGTTTATTTTTTACATTTTTAACTGCCCATCTCACTAAGAGACTACAGATAGTTCTTGATTTCCAACCTGTTCAGAATCACTTAACATCTGTGATACTAACTTAACACCTGCAGTCATTCACTTCACAACTGTGGCAAGAAAGGTTATAAAATGGGGCAAAATTCATTTAACAAATGTCTCACTTATCAACATCAATTTTGGGCTCAATTGTGTTTGTATGTCAAGGACTACCTGTACTGTGTTTTACCTTAGAAAACTACATAGATAAAAATCAAAAGTAATTAATGATTATAGTGCCAGATGATGCAACTCTCATATCTAATGATGCTCAACCTGCTGCGATTCTTTCAGGATGCTAGCGGCACAACTATGTTAAAGATATTGGGACATCTGGTTGTTGATTGGTTGGTTTTTTTCCATTCAATCATGTCTGATTCTTGGAGACTGCCTGGATAAGTCCCTGTTAGCAAGTTTTTTCATAAGCGATTTGTCATTGTCTCTTTCCTAGGGTTAAGAGAATATGACTGGTCCAAGGACACCTGGCTGATTTTGTGCCTGAAGCAAGACTAGAACTCACTGTCTCTGGGCTCCAGTCCTGATGCCTTAACTCATGGGTGGGCAATTAATTTTCCCAAGGGGTCACATGAGAAACTGGGTCCATTGTGGAGGGCCACCTCTGCAACCCTGACCCACTCCAAAACTGCCCACGCATGCTCCCACCACTGCCCCATCCCTTGACACCACCATGCCACCATCAACAATGCCATAGGCAGACAGGAACAGGTGAAGAGTCAAATGTTCACTACACCGAACTATTTCTCATTAAAGTCTTTGGGACATCTAGCTGCTGATGTTAGAGAGGAGAACTCTGAAGCTGCAGAGACAGAATTATAGTAGAAACATGGAATATAAGAAGCATGAACATTAGAAAGATCAATATTTATTTATTTATTTATTTATTTATTTATTTATTTATTTATTTATTTATATTTATATCCCACCTCACTTCCCAGATCAGGGAGAACTCAAGGCGGCTAACAACAGTTTAAAATATTATACAATGTAAAAAGTCTAAACTGACAATCAACACATTCACAAAACATTCAACACATTCAAAAAAGAGGGGCACATCAATATAGTGGAAGATCAAATGAATCAGTTATAAATTGACATCTTATGTATTAGCAGATTGAAATGGATTGAAAGCGGACCCTTGCAACCAAAAGAACACACTTGCTACTCTCAGGACACAAAAAACAAGGGTTGTTTTCATAGTTAAGAAGGAGACTATATACTTCGGTATGTTGCAGTCAATACTAACTAGACTTTGCAACCCTTTAATAAATGTTTATCTAAATTTTGCCCATTCACTTATGCAGGAAGCAAGAAAAGTAATGAGTCATAAATTATCTCTATCAATTCGGTCATAAATCAAGGATTGTGTAGTCTGTTCAATCTTCTTCCTTTGGTATTGGTATAGGGTAACCTCTTCACTCTTAGATTAATTAGTTATTAATTAATTAGATTAATTATAATCACTCTGCTAAACACCTAATTCCCAGAACACTGTCAAATGATTACTAAGACTATATTACTATTACTCTTCTCACTTTTACTCACTTACTTACCGTATATTACTATCTCTTCCCAGTTATGACTATAACATGTTGCTTGTATCTTTACAATTTATATTGTTTTATTTATTTCCTAGTATGATTTGATTGCTTATTAATAACCTATGACTATCAGTAAGTGATTCTTGATGAATGTATTTTATTTTTTTCTTTATGCACACTGAGAGCATATGTACCAAAGACAAATTCCTTGTGTGTCCAATCACACTTGACCAATAAAGAATTCTATTCTATTCTATTCTATTCTATTCTAT
>JANHGC010009454.1:162304-178548 GCA_027560395.1 Boaedon fuliginosus | reverse complement strand
GTAAATATACGCTAGATTTGGGTTGGAGGGACCAAAATGTAAAAAAGAATTTTTTTTCTTTGACCCGAGTATAAGCCGAGAGTCACTTTTTCAGCATATTTTGGGTGCTGAAAAACTAGGCTTATACTCGAGTATATACAGTATATTGGATAGGGAATTTTATAGGAGTGTGTAGAGTTCTGTGTGTTGACTTAACACACTGAATTGGCAATTTTTGAATTTTTCTGCTACCGGTAAATATTTTTAGAATGTACATCCCTGTATGTATCAGATTGTAAATTTCTATTGTTTATTTTGAGGTGTTGATTTATATTAGAGAAATGCCATGGAATTGAGTGCTAATTGTCCTTCCCCAGGAGAACAGCTTTAATCCAAATTCATCTCCTTGTTATGCTTTTGAGGAAAAAGAAATACACCGTGAGAACTGACCATGTATTCCCAAGCATCTTGCTGATATGTGTCTCTTGCTTTTTTCCTTCTTCCTTTTTATTATAAACTGAGCAGTGTCAGAAGCTTTCTATTATTACTTAATAATTATTCTTCTCATCCTGTAATGTATCATTTCTTTTTACAGTAGTCTACAAATAAAAACAATATTGTTTAAATTAATTAAAATGAATTATAATAATAAACAATTAAATAATAATTATTTAATATATTAGCAGCAGCGTCTGACTCAAGTTCCCCTTGACTGGGGAAGAGAGGCGGGATATAAATTTAATAAATAAATAAATAAATTTCAAAGGAGAATTTCATGTTGAAAAGAAGAATTTGTGTTTTTCTAGATTATAATGTAAATACTACTTTTCTTTTCATTACTACATGGAGACATGGATTTCCCAGTGTGTTATCTAGCATATAGTTACAAGTGTATCCAATTTCATATTTTGTTTTTTGTAGCTATTTGCCTTTATAAAAAAGAACATTTCTCTTTTTCTTTGTGGTATGATAAAAATAAAGAGGAAAAACCTAATATTGAAACACTATTAACCCTCTAAAAAGGCTTAAGTTGATACAGCTTAATTTCTTTCTGAAAAACAGATTTCTTTTCCATTCGCACTCTGTAATTTGGAAGTGAAACAAGAGAAAGTCCCCTCATGCCTGACAAACAGGAATTCTGTGAATGAAAGTGACATCAACAGGATACTTCAGGTAGATATTGATCTCATAATGTCACATGCAACCTCGCTGTCAAACAAAGTTATAAAATTAAATATTTGCACCTTATGTGAGTCTAGAAAAGTTGGTAACCGGTGCATCTATTCCAACTTTAATGTGATCGTGACATCATGAACTTGTTAGCTTATAACTGATGACTAGCAGCCTGATAAGCTTGTTACAACTGCAAGATATTTTTCAAGGATAGGTGTAAAACAATCTGTATTGCAGTAATGTACCGTACATAGGATGGAACCAAGACATGGATATCTCTCCCTTTCATAAATTGCCCTCCCTTTTACTTGGTTTTTTAATGGTACTGTCTTTGTGAGTTTTTTTTATAATTTTATTATTACTACCGGTAATATTATTTTGCAAAAGTTTTACAACTTCAATTTTATTAATGTTTAAAAGCATACTACCAGTATGCCTGCCAATAAACCTTTCTCTCAAACTCCTTTGTTTGATATCTGCAAAATGGCAGAGATTATGAGAGAATTGTTTTTATCCAAATCAAAGTCTTAAGATTTAGTATAATAAATTTGTATGGCAATACATAAGGGCAAATTTAAATTCTCTATTCAATTATTCCATTATGTCCTATGTGGGAAAACATCTGAAATCATTAGATTAATTTGAATTTGAATGTGTGCAATTTTTATTGTACATTGGCTGTGCAGATTTCATGAATTCACTTTAATTTCTATCATTTGTTTTCTGGCTCCCTCCCACTCCCAGATCCTGTTTCCTGATAATCACATTCTTCTCTAACACCTCTAGATGTTAAAATGGCATGTTGTAACATTTGAATTAAGCAAAATATAATATTTCCATAGTATAGTTTTGGGGAAATTTTATGCATGTACATGAGCCAACCAATTACTTTGTTAGGGTTGAAACAATTTTAGAAAAGAAAAACAATATGGCATGGTCCCTTGAAAACTAAATTCTGGCACATATTTTTCTGAGCTGCCTTCAAATGCAATATTATCCTCCAGGGATACAAGGAACCAGGAAATTGTGGACTGAAACAACATAGCACAACCTCTGACTATTTTATGTAAAACTTACTTCACTGTTAGATTAAAACATTTTAACTTTCTTATATATATGTGTGCTTCTGATAATTGCTGTGGGAAAATTCCATTCAAAACTTATTTGCTTGTTTTGTTGCAGATGCTTTGCAACATAATTATGTTTTTTATTATAGTTAATAATATTTTTGAAGATGATTTTTTGCTGTATGTGTAGGACCCAAGTGAGAAAACCTGCATTGCTAATTGTGCTTGGGCAGTATAGTAATTTATGATCCAGAAATACTAGCCGTGTTTCATCAATCTCTCTGTATGTAGGATTTTATTTTAAAAAGTAACAATAGCAAGTCTTGATGTGCTAGTTGAGAGATAAGAAAACGTATTTTCTATCCTTGACAAGTTAATAGAAGACCTTATGTAACAATGGATGTCTTTTGGATTATAGCTTTTGTGTGAGTCAACACACAATTCTGTTTTGCTGATTATACTTGCACAAATGTGGTTAAAAGAAAGGAAGAAATGGGATTTTTTAAGGTGTTCTTCTTTGATTATTGATCCAAAAATGACTGAGAGGCAAACACAATTATTTCTTAGTAGAACACTGTCCTGTGTCTTGTGGAACTCGTCATGAATATGGTCTATTCATTGCACCCTTGCTTTCTTATTGCACATACTGGGAGGAAAGAAAATAATTGTCCCAAGCTACCCACTTTTCAATAAGATCCTTAAATCAATGAAGGAATGAATTTTTCAGATGAAAATACAGTATTGTTCAATGGATTACAAGCTAATATCCTTCATATCAGTCCTCCCCCATCTTGAAATTTCTTTATTATATCATTTTTATTTCTTCTCACTCTATAGATCAACTAGTTTTTACTTTTTTAGATGACAACATATTTTTCTTCCCCAGCACCAGCTGTGTATTGTGAAAGTCCAGTGAGCTATACCTCAAAGGAAGATTTTTGTCAATGTATTAGAAAAAAACACTGTCCATTAAAAAAAATTACTTGGAATATATCTGTATGTGTAAGCAAAAGTCACTTGAAGATTCAGGAGAGTATAGTGTTGATCTTGCTTAATTTTAAGGCCTCAAATTCCTGGGTAGGGTATTTGTTACTTGTCAATAAACACACACAACTCCGATTGTACAATTTGATGTGCCAGTGGCAATTCATAAGTCTTCTAAACATATCCTTACTGATTTTTTTCACAATTTGTGAATTGCATGTTGGGGTTTAGTTTTAGAATATTTGCATTCCCCTATTATTTTAGTTTATCAGTTTAGATTTCTGTCTTTAATGTTGTAAGTTCAGAATAGACCTGTGTTGTACATAAGGTTTGTGAATATCACTGATCTTATTTCAAGATAATACTGGTAATCGAAATTCTAAGTGTGCAGTTCTTTTTTATATTAAAAATGTCTTGATGAATTCTAAGGTACTTGTTTCTGCCACATTACATAGTCAAGGACTGTCTGAACTCATATTGTTTTGCTTTTCATGTTAATTCCCTTTTCAAAATTTTTCCCACCTCCCTCTCCTTATAGAACAACTCTCCCAAAATATTGGATATATTAATAGATTATATTAATAGATTTCTTTTTTCCATCAAATATTTTGAACAGCCACCAAAGAGCTGGCTCCATAAATATCACAGAATCCTATAATTTGGAGGAGCAATTTAGGTTACTGAATATTAATACCCTGCTCTGTATAGAAATCCAAACACAAGCATCCCAGATAGATTAGTGTCTGGCTTCTGATTGAATCCATCCAGCAAAGGGCAACTTATCACCTCCCTTGATAATTAGATACTCTATTGAGCTACTTATTATTTGCAGGTTTTTCCTAATATTCAATTGAAATCTTATCTTGTGTAACTCAGACACTATTTCCTATCCTAACACTGGAATGATAAAGAGCAGGTATTGACTTTCGGTGCATCGGTATTTCAAATGCTAAAAAAAAATACTATCATATATATCCTCATTGTCTTTTCTCAAGAAATATTGCCACTCCTTTTAAGAACTAATTTACAGCCTACTAGTCATCTTCATTATTGGTCTTGTGCTCTGAATCCTTCTTAAAATTGGTTGTACAGAATTGTATCTTGTCTTTAACTAAAATCTGAGTTATACACATTGCAGCTGAATATAAAATCCTATGATTTGAAAACTGATATTCTAATAAATATGCCTTTTTAACAGCCATTTCCACTGCTCATATTCAGCTTGTTAAGCTTTACAGTTCCATGAGTTTTTCACATATGCTGTTACCAATCTCCTCTACTATATACTGTATCTCTGAATTTGACTCCCTTTTCTTTAATGAAGAATTTTGCATTTATCTTGGTTCAAATTTAATGTTATTTTCAGCCTACTTCTCTAATCAATCCACATATTTTGTTCCTGTGTTCAAAAATGTTATTTATCCACCCAAGATAGTATCATTTGCAAATTTAGTAAACCTTCCCTGTATTTCTTTATTCAAGCAATTAATGAAATGAAGAATGTCAGCCACAGAGCCAAACTCAGTGGCACCCCACTTGCTACCTCAGTCTGAGAAGAAAAGATTAATGAGCGCTATTTGAGTTTGGTATTCAAGCTAACTGTGGATTCACCCAATAGATATGCCATCCATATTCACAGGAAATTGATCCTCTCAGTTAAGAGTCTCATATACAGATTAAAAAAAAATTGATAGTCATGGTCTCTCCTTTGTTGCAAATCAGCTAGAATATCCAAAACTACTTGATGAGCAAATTGGGAGTAGGAAATCTGTCTAAAAGGGCTTGGTTCTGTATACCGTGCTAGTTTAAGCCTTATATCAGAGATAATTGTTATGTAAATCTGTGTTATAGCTATATTTAGGACATATTACATTGTTGGGGCTTCTTAATTAAGAAAATGATGATTTGTGGAAAATATGAGAGATGTATTTAATGTGTGTATTAAATTTTTACTCCATCTTTTCTCTAGGAGTTCAAAGTAGCAGACTTAGTGTCTCATTTTTTTTTCTTATGGAAATCAGTTCTGGAGGTTTTGTTGGGATGAAACTATGACTAACCCCAAATCTTTCAGTGGGTTTCCGTGGCTGAGGGTGGGCTTCCACCAGTTTCCTCAGCCTTAGACTAAAATATGTCTGTCTGTTATGATAATTAAGAATTTTAAAAAAACAAAGGGTCTTTTCTTTGGCTTAGGTTGTCAAATTCCTATTTACTAATTCTGTGGAGAGCTGCTTTCCATACATGGTCCTTGAAGCTGTCCATCTAAGTCAGCAGGAAACCATACCTCAATTACGCAAAGAGCGCAATCACCAGAATCACAAGGGGCAACTATCTGGAAAGAGCAATCAGCAATCTCGTCCTCTCCTTCAGTCTTCCCCTGTCTTCCTTCCCTCTCATCTGTCTTTCTACTCTCATCAATTGAACTTCTGTATCAATCTACCTCTTTCTGCTCTGTGGGTGAAATTTCTTCCACTTAGTTAGAATTTAATTAGTGAGCAAACATCATAACAACATAATAGATTCTGTGATTATACATAAGCCAACTGTATTCTAACATAGGAAAAGGATAATTATAAAAACCAACCAAAACCTCACAGGACCCCCAATGGTGACCTTGTTTGGATCTCTTTCCAGCTGTCTAGGCTGAATGAGTTGTAATTTAAAATTCCCCACAAAGCTCC
The DNA here is from genome assembly GCA_027560395.1 of Boaedon fuliginosus. Lineage (NCBI taxonomy): Eukaryota > Metazoa > Chordata > Lepidosauria > Squamata > Lamprophiidae > Boaedon > Boaedon fuliginosus. Next base: position 172,667 of record JANHGC010009454.1, on the reverse strand, counting down.
GTTGTAATGTTGTTAGAACATTAGTGTATTTTATAACAGTAGTCTGTTGTGGCTGGAAACACCCCAGACAAAATGTTCTTTTCAGCCTTTCCAATCCAGCATCTAATCCTAAACTAGAGCATTACATTATAGTATTGTATTATTTTATTTTTAAAAGGAAGGAAATAAAGTTGATTGCATGATTGCAATTCCAGGGATTTTTTTCAGTTAGGATGTAAAGTAGTTCTCAATAGTAATTTTCAATATAAAGTAAAATACTATAATTGAAATGTTTGTTTTAATTATTATGTTTATTTGATTATAAATATTATTACCTATAAGTGGGTGTTGTATTCTAACATGTGAGAGCATCAGATTGGGGATGGCTAACTATTCCATATTACTTTTCATTTTTAACAAAAAAGAAGGAAAATAAGAAATGAATTTTGTTATTAACAGTAAATTATTTAAGCATATATCATACATGGATTAGCAATATATATTAACATTTCATCTATTTTATTGTATTTATTCTAGTATATATATATAAAGAAGAGTGTGTGTGTGTTTTTGTGTGTGTCTGTGTGTGTATGTATGTGCCCTATAGGCTCTTTCATGGTTGCACCAATCTCGCCCAAACTTGCTACGCAGATTACTTACATACTTACTCTGGTGACAAACACTGGGGGGGTATCACACACCACATTCAGTGGTTCGTGCCCCCAAAAAAGGGTGCTGAAGTGCTGACACCCCCCCCCCCCAACACTAACCAGCAAACCTGTACTGGGTATGCACCATGCATGGCGCATGTGAAGTACAGGCCTTCCAGGCAGCTCTGAATTCAGCGGCTGTTATGAGGAGGCAGCAACGGGATGAGGTTGCCCTGCCTGGCGCCAAGCCTCCTCCGTCACCGGGAGGTGCTGGGATGGGGCCAGCTGACGCAGCAGTGGAGACGATGGAGGAGACAGGAATGTCAGGCCCCACTATACCCGGGCAAAGTCAGGTAATAAGCTAGTAAAACATAAATGTTTAAAAAAGTCTATATTGAAATACTAATATCTAGGCCATCTAACCATTGAAACACAGCACCATTTATATTTACTGGACCAGTAATATATTTCCTCAGTTCATGGCCTGTCTTGATGTAATCTACAGTTTGACATGGGACCCCGCAGTCACACTGAAGGGAAGATCTTTTATCCCATTTATACAGAGTCCTGGCAGATGCCATGTGAGGTGTGAATTATATTCAGGATTGTCCATTGCTGACATGGTAGTTTAAAGTCTGGCACCTTTTTTGTGAGGTCATTTATATGTCTTCCTATGTCTGAGCATTCAGCAATCTATTTGGCTTTCCATTGACTATTAATATTCTTTTCAAAGGATATGACTATAAAACAAAAATGCAAAAAGCCATGGGTCCAGAATGTATTTCTCTTTTAGAGAAGGAGTTGAAAGATATTGCATATATTTAACAGAAATAAAATAAATAAAATAATTACTAGCCTGCTTTACAGTATAATACCGTAATAACATTTTTTTTTATTTTATAACCTCTTTATGCTTACATTACATTGTTAATTAAAATAATTTTGTATATAAGAAATAATGGTCCTCAGAACAAAATCTGTTGAATGAGATAATTGCATAGAAATAATTTGACCTTGCACTAAATAATACTTATTTATCAAATCTGAAATAAATTGGTTTTAATAATGTCACCTATCTTTTATATAAGAACTTCCAATATCTTTGTTCCATATTATTATACTTGCATATTTTTTAAGATAGAAGGCAATATATCTAAAGGAAATGATACTTATAAAAATGTGGTTTTAATTTGCCTGATAATTTTTACAAAGCAAAAACTCAAAATGTCACTCCAAACTTTATAATCCATTTTGTTTCTCTTTATAGCTTGTTCCTTTAATACCTTGATCTGATCTGTCTTCTTGTGTAAATGTACTATCTACTTATCGACGAATTGTTCTTTCTTAAGAACACTAAATGATATTTTATATTCATCTGACGAAGGGAATAGCTTTGATAATGTAATATATAGGACCTATAGGACCTATACAGGACAGGTAGTCCTTAACTTACAACAGTTCATTTAGTGACTGTTCAAAGTTACAACAGCACTGAAAAAAGTGACTTATGACCACTTTTCACACTTACAATCATGACAGCATCAACATGGTTATGTGATCAAAATTCAGACACTAAACAACTAGCGTGTATTTATGATGGTTCCAGTGTCTGGGGTCATGTGATCACCTTTTACAACCTTCTAAGGAGCAAAGTCAATGGGGAAAGCAGATTCACTTAACAACTGCGTTACTAACTTAATTGAAACCATTTGCTTAACAACTGTGGCAAGACGTAATAAAATGGAACAAAATTCACTTAACAACTGTCTTGCTTAGAAACAGAAATTTTGGGCTTGATTGTGGTTGTAGGTTGTGGACTACTTGTACTTTAATCTACATTTTATGAAAAACTACTTGGAATTTGCCAATTAATTGATCCTCCTTTAAGTTCATTTCAAATACTTTGACTAAATGAAGCTTGGGTACATAGCCTCCCAGAGTCACTTCAGACAGTAGGATGGGCAGCATATACATTTAATAAATAAATAAATAATGATATTTTGCATATGTTTAGTCCATTCAAAGCACTTTAGACATAAACCTTAACAGATTTAACGGAGTTAGTCAAATGTGCAGGGCTTCCCATAAAGATGCCTGCTGTGTTCCCCAGTTTCTATTGCTAGTCCAGGCTGGGATTTATGTGATGATAGGAAAAACATCTACCCGTTTAAAATTTCACACTGCCTGAAAGTGGCACTTTACAAATGTAGCATAGTAGGTGGCATGACCTTGATGGCCGTGTCAGCTAGGTGGTTTATCCCTCAGCAGTTTATCACAGTTCTGGAAATAAGATTAATTAGACCATTGAACATCAGAAAAATGGTTTCTTAACATAATCTAGTAAACTCTGAGTAAAGTCAAGATGTAGATCACAATTCTTTGGTCAACCATGTTGCCTACTAGATGCTACAAGGATTTTGGAATTTGACAGCAGCCAACTGGCTATCAAAGAAAATGCTTGGTTGAGAACAAACAGACTTATAAAATATTATCTTCATTTTTGAAAAAAAAATAGTTATTTTACAATAACTTTAATTCTCTTCAAACACTGACACTACACAAGGAAGAACTATTGTCAACAGCCAATATGTTTGTTTTTGAATCTAGCTATTAAAATTAGTGGGATTATCCTTGGGAAGGGGGAAGTTTCTCTTAGAAAATATTAGTGAAAAGTAGTATGACTGTACTGCTAACTGCTTGAGAAATCCAGATGGCCAAGTCATCAACTTCCTTGCAAGCAGAGGCCCTAAAAGTTGTTTTTATTCCCATACTGAGTAGTATAATAAACATAGCTATATAACAGAGCGAAAGAGGCTTGATGTTAGTATCCATGAAGAACAAACACAGGAGGACTACAGATGAAACATAAATGTTAATCAGCTGAGTTGCTTCAGCTTTGTTTTCTTTCACCAATTGGTTTTAGACTACTATATAGAATAGATTGTAATGGTTAATTCATCTAAGTGGAAGCAAGCTTCATTGAACATTGTGAGCTTTACATTCATCATTACTTATAAATCTAATTCACACACTCTGTTAAGTCTCAATGTTTTTTGTTTGGCTCTGATTTAGCATGCTGTAAGAATATAACTATTGAAATTTTAAACTGGGTTTTGGCTTAGCATGATGCATGAACCAAATCATTAACCTAAAGTGCAGCTCTACATGTTAAATATTATTAGATTTAAAATTTTCAAGCATAATGACTGGGTTCATAAATGGCATTAAATATTAATGTGCCCAGTTTTGTTTTGTTTAATGTGTTATGTAAACCAAACATTTGTTTTTATTCAGTAAATTATGATCAAGCAAATTAGGGGCTAGCACAGAATCCAGTTAATGTGTTGTCCTCAGATAGTAACTCCTATGAACTGGGCTTTGAAATGCTCAATTTACTGTCTTCCTTTTTTATTCTAATACATAAACAGAAGTAATCAAAAAGCAGTAATGTGAGATTCTGTTTCTTATTTTTATGGTATGTTCCTTTAGGTACTCATTAAATCACTCCACAAAACAGATGTAGAAATGTTACAAGAAGTCTTTAGAGTCCCTTCAGAGAACTATTGAATGAAATCTCAGAATCTTAATCCTGAGTGCCGCAGTTGAGCTATATTGAGACCCAATGCAGTAAAATAATTAAAGTGTTGGTCTAGAAGTGATCTACGTTCAGCTATACCCTCAGCCAAGGAAATAACACTGGGAAATTTTGAGCTAGTCAAACATTCTCAACCTAACTGGCCCTCACAAGGATGATGTTATGGGAAAAAAATGGGAGGGTTATTTTGAACACCTAATGAAAGGTAGAATATCAATCCAATCTTTATGTGTATCATAAAAATAAATTTAAACAATGTAAGTAAGAGACCTGATTGTTTTAATACCTAGATTTCAACTATGCATTTTTACAGTGAAATGGCTAGTACACAGAACAGTAATTGTGAAACAAAAAACCAGTATTCCTTCTTTTGGCATTAGGTTTGCTGTATCCATGGGACTCCATTAGTAGAGAATGTTAACATTAATACCTCATATAACTTTTTATAATTTACCCAGTGACACAAACCTTACCCAGGACACACCTGTTTACCGATCCATTTTTCAGCTTGTGATGAAATGTATTGCTGCATCTAGAGAAGCTTCCAAGCTTTCAACACCAGATATAGCAAGTAGATATTCAAAATTGTTATTGTATGTTTCATTATTTAATTCAATTTAATTCATACCTTTGCAAAAATATACTTTCAGCAATTAGTATACCATACTATTAACATGTTCCAATAATAGTGCTATGCCAAAGAGATTTTTGTCCTGAATCTCTTTTGCCTTCAATCCTTCATTGGGTAAATGAAACTGCACCAAAGAACCTATTTATGGATAAGATTGATTGCAGGTGCTGAGCAAATATTTCCAATTGAGATTAGGTGGAGTTTCAGTGTCTTCCTGTCTCTGAAAATATCTATGGTGCTTTCAGTCACACTTAACTAGCTTAAATGGAGCAGGAGATATGAAGTCTTTATTTGTTTGTTTACACTCAGTTATTTGGCCAGGAGGTGAAAAAGGATGGCTAACTGGTATAGTTCATCAGGTTGTGAAGGTCATGGGATAAAAAGAAAAGCTGCTTGGGTGGGGGGGTTCACATGCAGTCTAAAAGGTCACAAAGCTTTGAAGCTGTCGACATAAAATCAGGTAACGATTCACAGAGTTGTTCAAGCAGACTTTCACAGGTCGGCAGAATTTAATTTAAACCAGAACACAACCTATTTGAACTTTTCAACTTGAGTGTTTACAAATGTAGAATGTGCTATAATAGCATGCGCATTGTATCAATATGTAAGAGACAGATTAACTGAATTATTGTTATTAACAGTAAAAATAATAGTAACAATAGACTTAAGACCAGAAATCTTTCTTTTAGGGATAGTACCTGAGGGGATTAAAAAAGAGAAGTTATATCTAATTCTACATATACTAATAGTGGCAAAGTTAATATTTGCACAAGAATGGAAGAAAGATACTATATCAACAGAAGATAGATTAATTTACAAAATCTTGAAATGTGCTGAATTGGACAATGATGTTAAAGAATAAAGGGGAAACAGATAATTGTTGGTATGCTTGGTATGCTTGGTTGAATAAACGACAAAGAAACTAGAAGGGGAAAAATAGAGATGTACAAAATATATTTATAAGGAATTAATCATGAAATATGGAAATAACTATAACAAAACCTATGTTTTAGATACCAATATAACAAGTCTGCACACTACTGCTGCATTTTATGTAATGGAAAGTTGTTTTAATTTTGTATATGTTTTTAAGTAACAATAAAGGTTTTTCTAAAAAAAATAGTAACAATTACTACATCTTTTAGGATGCAAAACTTTTCAAGGCAGCTTGTAAGTAAGATGGAAACACATTCGTAAAAAAAAAGTAAATAATTCATCATACAACAAACCATTTGGTTTTTCAACACGACAGTTATAGCCCTGTAGACTGGAGGTGAAGTCAGCAATATGGTATATCATTCCATCATCTCAGTAGTTTAGCCCAAATAAATTTCCCTTGATGATAGTGAAGATTCCCACAGATACCAGAAGTGTCAAGAGTGACAATACAGTATTCCTCTTCTTCACCTGGGAATGGAAAAAATACAAATGCTGGTGAAAATGGCAGAAAAAAACAAGTTGGTAGAATTGCCCTTACCACCATCCCGTTATATTTGTTGAAACATGTCCAGCAAAAAAACCCTCTTGTGAGAGCATGTGTTATTACTGCACAGATTATAACTGTTGATGATGTATCCCTAGTCTTGAAGGATTGTTGCTGTGCAAAACTATTCACCAAAGGAGTTACGAGATGGAGAATTAGATAGCAGGCAGGCCAGCTGGAATTCATGTTAGTAAATTTTAAAAAATACTGCTAATAACAAGGGAAAGAAAGGAATAGTGGGATTTAATAGTCCTTTTTCAAAATGCTTCCATCATGCTGATTCTTGACAACAGATCTGTTTTTGTATATCTTTCATCTAAGATAAGGGATTACCACTCAGTGTTCATCCTTATCATAAATTAAAAAACTACCAAACTGAAATTTATCTCTTATTCAAGCAGAAATCTGTAGCAGTCCTAATTGGCTATCACACTGTCTTCACATGACACACTTTTTCCTGATTAACTGAATCTTGGTTCATTGAATTAGACCAATTTTCATAACTGACAGCACTTTAAAAAGATAACTTTAGCCACCTCGAGTTCCCCTTGACCGGGGAAGAGAAGCGGGGTATAAATCTAATAAATAAATAAATAAAAAATAAATAAATAAATAAAGTGATGTGGCTCAGATTGTCAGATGGACAAATGCATTACATTCTTAGAAAAATCATCAAATGTGCCTATCTAACTCATAGGATAAATGGAAAAAACTGCTAGGGAATTAGGGTTTGTGGCCTCCCTGTTATTGGAGTACATGGCATATTTTTTCCAATTCTTATAGTTGTGTAGTGATGGAAAATAGCCAGATTGATGATCAAAATACACACATATATAATCTCATAATCAGGTTTCTTGGCAATTGAAGGCAGTGCTGTTTTTCTGTGGCAGTTCCTTACTTGTTTTGCAGAGCCAGTCTGAGAGCTATTGTTAGTTTTTGATTTCTGTTGCCAATGACCCCAATAGATTATGAATTTTCTCCCAAATATTGAATATCGGGCTGGATATGCTTTTCTGAAGATATCTTCCAGCAATGTTACTTTCAAGGGATGGACGTAATTGCATGTTCAGTTTTAACAGAAAAATGTCACTACTCTATTATTTATTTAATTGATTTATACCACACCTCTCTTCAAGAGGTCAAGGGGAACTCGAAGCAGCTTACAACATAATGACAAATATTAAACTTCGATGAGCTTAAAGTTTACCAAGATACTCTGATAAAACCTTAAAAGTGTAGCCTGGTGCAAACTTTGATTGGGATGGTATGCGTCTTCTGCTTTGATCATGGGTTGTAGTAGGAGATGTCCAAGATCCGTTCTGTCCCTATGATTCTGCCGTATGAACTGAGGAATCGTACACAATTGTCTTGCTAAATCTCAATTGTCCAAATGGCAAGTTTGAATATTTTTTACTGCATTTTAGAATATAGGTGCTCTAAAAATTATACTGTCTTTACAGTACTGTGTATACTTGATCATTATAAAAAACAAAAACAAAGAAGCAATTAAAGTTGCTGAATGATGTATCATATGCACTTTTTGCAATTAAGATTTTATTTAAATTAATGAAATACATCCTGAAAGATAATATACACACTTGATAGTTCCCATATAGTAAGGAAATTTATTCTAATAAATGCCAAAACCTTATTGCATTTGCATCATGTGCAAAGTTTCCAGAAAAACTTGCTTAACTAACCAAATGAAATATGCAGAATACTGAACCATTAGAAATAGCATTAAAAAGTTACTACGTTTTGCTCTTTTCAGATTACATCAACTAGAGAAATTCTAGCTATAGTCAATGGAAAATTACCTTGCCTTCCTGCTATCCTTTTATTTCCTAAATCATATTATGCTCTTCCCTTCAGGAGTTAAGTGCTGCTTTTTGTATCCTCTTGTCTAGTATTTTCTTCAACTAATGGCCAGGTCCAAACTTGTTTGGTGTGAAGGCTAACAATATGCCTTAGAGAAGTTATTTTCTGACTGACTGATGGACTTATTTAAGGATTGTTTCCAGGGAAAGTAAGTCCCTCTCTTTGTATCATGCTCAAGACAAAAACACAATGCCTTTTACTGCAATAGAAGTTCCCTCCAGTATTATCTATGCTGGAGATCAGTAGGTCAAGCTTCCATTCTTTACTGCCTTTAATCTTCTTTATGGCCTCCCAGATATGTTAAGGCAATCTATGTGAAGACCTAATAGATAAATTGTTTATTCTCTGGTCTTACAGATTTATATTCTGTATAGGGCAACATTTCATAGCATTAGGCATTGTAGTTTGTAGTTAATAATACCATTCAGATCCTTCTGATAGTTGTCATATAGAAACTAACACCAACACTTGTAGGTAGAATCAGTTCCATAATTGCATGCCCCAGATGGTAAATCTGTCTGTAACATTAAAGGGTAGCACATACTACATTTATTTAATTTATTATTGGGTCGACCACATAAATACATTCGGAACTACAATCTCAAAAATCACTATGTTTTAAATCAAATACTTAGCCCTGCTATCAACCACTGGTGCTTGCTTTTGCAATGCGAATGATAATGGAGTCTTCTCAACAGGCAGTCTTTGTGATTTGAAGGCACTTTCTACACCAGTTTTCAGAAAAATTGAGAGAGAAAGAGTTTTCTGGCAGGGGGCCTACTTATCTACAGTAGTGCCCATGTCTTGGAAATATTTCAGCCCTTTGCTCTAATAGGATAATCTAATATTTTTCTGTTCATTTTGCCCTTCTAGTGGTTCTGCCTTTATATAATCTAAAATTTGGATTCTAGAGTACCTGAAAATTAGGGCCAATTGAACAGCTTTTGATTCAGTGCCCAGCTTCTTAACGTTTCTAATCTGAAAGGCTTCAGCAAATGACTGGAGTTTAGAAAACATCAAGCAGACATATTTCATTTTTGGCAGTTCTCCAAACATAGATTGTTTTTAAAAGCCCCCATGTTGATTACTGCCAAGAAAAGTGATAGTTTGATGGGCTGGCTTTATCCTCAGAAAAGTACCGGCTTTTAATTATTTTTATGAAGCATGTTAACTAGTTCTCAACAGAAACTCCTTGTTATATTTTCTTTTAGTTTATCATCAAAATCAATGTGCAACAGGGATTTCTTTAAAAATACAGCAGTTATGGTTTATAATTAAAGAATCCAGTTCTTATAACATGGTATGATTTAATTATTTTGACATGTTGACATTTCTCATTGAAGTGGCTCTTCAAGTCCTATTGCTAAAACAACTTTGTATATTACTTCCAAGAAAATAGGACTTGTCATTTAAAGAACAAAAAGTATTGAGCTAAGAATTTATTTATTTATTTATTTATTTATTTATTTATTTATTTATTTATTTATTTATTTTTATGTTTACTAAAATGTTTGTTGTCATGACCTTTAACTGGATAAAACAGGGCATCACAGTACAACTATTTTTGAACCAAGTACCTCAAACAGGATAACTTACAGAATGTATCCAAAATCCAGGACCCATAACTCTTGAAGGAATGAAATTTGGGGAAGCTGTGGTTGCTTCAGTGCTAATGGCTCCTGTTCTTCTGCTGGGTTCTAGCTGCACTTGCATCTTCCTGACCCAAACTGCCTCCATGACTCCCACTAGACCAGCATCTCTCACACACACCCAGGCATCCTTCACAACTTATTCCTCTCATAGACCCTTACAAATCCACACAGCTTCTCTCATACAACCCCATGGACCATTCCTGATCCACACCTGCACAACACCTGCTTGTTGCCTCTCCCTCCCCCCCAGCAGTAGCTATTTACCTGCCTGCTGGCCTTAAACTGGCAACCTCCTGCTGCCTTCCCCATGACATTCTTATTGTAAGCTTTCCATAAGCAAAATAAATGGGGAAGCCTGGGTATGTGTGAGAGATGCTGGTCTAGTGGGACTCATGGAGGCAGTTTGGGTCAGGAAAGAAAGAAAGAAGGAGAGAGAGAGAGAGAGAGAGAGAGAGAGAGAAAGAAAGAAAGAAAGAAAGAAAGAGAAAGAAAGAA
>JANHGC010009454.1:143838-159434 GCA_027560395.1 Boaedon fuliginosus | reverse complement strand
CATGTTTTATACATATAAATTCCAGATTTGCCCCAGCGGTGACGGGCCCAAGACACACGGAGCAGCCCACCCTGCCAGTAAGTTCACCTATGATGTTGGAGGGGGTGCGGGGGCTTAAGCCCCACAAATGTCTGCGGCCCAGCGCCCCTGTCAAGCCCTCGCTACCTTTCAGCGGGCTGCCCTTGGCCTAGAGCCTGGGCTAGCCTTGGCCCAGAGATGGCCTTGCTGGAGCAGAGATATGGGAGGGGGTGCCAGGGGCTTCAGAAGGCCTGCAAATGCTGTGGCACAAATATACTTCTTAAAAAAAAACCTGAGCATGGCCAGGTAATCGGGCTAGTTACTTATATTCCTTTACTTTTGCCAAATAAAATGAAGATAGGTGCAAAATTTTATTTGACGGTTTTTTTCTACAAGCAATTGCTAAAGCTCAATAAACGTCTTTCAGGAAAGAAATAGATGCTATACCTGCATTCAAAATGCTTCAAAATATTGTGTTATACCTGACCATTTAAAACCTATAGTATACAGTAGATCTTTGTTTCCTAGGGAGTTTCCAAAGGAATAACACTGTCTGTTATAGTAGTGTCTGACCCATTCTCTTGCATTTTTTGGGTTAGGCTTTTAAAAGGCTGATAGCTATATTAAACGAAAATTGAAAGTAAGCAAATATTTGTGCTGTAAAAAGGGCAGGAAGAAGTTGCACTAAAGGGGAGGAGAGTCAAGAGATTGTATTTTTATTTGGGGATTTTAATATTCACATTACAGTTCTTAATGTAAAAATGGTTCGGTACAAAAGGAAAGAAAGAAAACTTGTTATATATTATGAGGCTTTAATCTCATCAGAATAAATTCATTTTAATAGTATTCCAGACAGAATGATACTCATACTACCGATCGTGAAATATTTGTAGAGTAAGAAGAATGGTGTGATTGTAAATGTGACCATGAGCCTGTGGGAGAAGAAAATAGGGATTTTGGCTCAGGTCATCATATTCCAGAGACTTTGGTTGACTTCAGATGTAACTATGGATAGCACTTTATCACAACCTGGCATGACAACTTGTCTAGCTTTGGGGCTAGATCCAGATGAAGGAGCATTGTCCAATAACAAGCAAGGTTATAGAGAAGACCAAAAATCTGAGTGCAAAACGATATAATTTTTTTTCTTACTTCCCTACACCATCAACTTCAGAATATATCAGATCCTGCTTTTGAAAGAAAACAAACAAAACATTGAACAAGGACAGGGAATATGGAGAACCAAAAATTCATGAGACAGTTTCTTTTGGAGCCCATTTCCAAGAAAGCTGAGAAGCATTACAAAATGTTAGAAGAAAAACTCTTCTAGACTTTAATCTTTAAGAATAAATAATACCATAAATTGTAGTTTTCAAGAGGCTAGATTGCCTATTTTTCAGTATGTTCATAGTTCCATAAAGGAGAGGGATCTGAAGAGCCATTTTGAACCTAAAGGCACTGGACAATTACATTGGACTACAAATGAAGCTAGCATTTTGAACAATTTTCTTACATCAATAGAACTATCCAAGGTGCACCTTTATTTTTCTTCAGATCAAAACACTGCAGGTCCTTCACATTTCCTTACAGAGAGTAACAGTTTAAAACCAGGCCCCTTCCATTTCAACCTACATTGCTACCCAGATAGTTCACAAAATGAATGGCGGTATTTGGACATCTGAAGACCCAAGGGGTCCATATTTATGGATACCTTGACAATTTGTTCATGATTGTGCATCAGTCATTGTGCATCAGTCAGACTGTTCAGCCCATCTACAAACATACAAATGAGGAAGGGATTATGGAATTTGATAAAATGTCTTACCCTAGGACAGATTTTGTACCTGGGGGTTTTAATAAACACTAAACAGAAGAGAATTTTGTTTTGCTTAGACTCGAGAACACATTATGGGAGTCCTGACATCCAGGAGGAAATTGCTCATGGCCCTTGAAAAACTACAGGAAATGATAATTGTGGCATGAGAGTCTGTATTGCGGGCATTTAGTCAAGGACCACATTGTGACAAATGCCAACTTAACTGATTGGGTAACATTTGATGAACCATTCTACTCAGGGGCATTGATCCTAGTGTGAATCCTATGAATTGGAGTTGGAGTTAGTGCATTTGATGTTCAAAACTCTGGCTCACGCAATGGAGAGGCATTTTGGATGGGCAAGATTTCTAAAATCTTTACATTAACAGTCAGGGGAATACAAATCAAAGGGAATTCCAAGTGGGATGGCATCTGTTAAGCAAGTAGAAATCAGAAGACTAATTGAGCCAACAGTGCTTTTCTAAGGCTGACTAGGGCTCCATCCTTAGCATTCCAAAAAACTGCAGGTTATCAGTTTATTGCAGCAGAAAATTAGTTGGTTCTTTTCTTGTTTTAGGATGATGAGGTAAGCAGGATTGATGCCTTGTTGCTCTTTGGCCAGAGAGATTACTGTTGTGTTTACCAGTTCCTACCTTGAGAAAAATAATTCACAAAGATGCTTGGAGCACAATGAACTTAATCATTTCTTTCTTACCTTGGAAATCTTGGTTCTCAGCTTTAGTTTAGCAGTAGAAGAATAGCATTTTTTGTGTTCAAACTTTCTGAGTCAGGGCCACTTCTTTTTCCCAGAACACACAATGGCATCATCTTTGTGCCAAGAACTTCAATAGGGACACCTCTGAAGGCCATCTTAGCATGCAGTTGATCAAGCATAGTGAGAACGTACTGGAGAGGATTGCATTTCAGAGCTGCTGGTTTTTTTTCATACTGAGTTGGACAATGATTTGAAGGAAGCCCAGTTTTTAGAATCAAAGAAGACGTAAACAGAAGCCAGTGGGACAATTGGGAATTGAGTGTGTGTGTAAGGATTGCAAAAGTTTAGATTTGACTGGAAAAGATGGAATTCATTCTTTCCTGTCAGGTTCATTTTATGGTGCAAAAAATGGCACTGCACAGAAAATCTAATTATCATTCATTTGGGAACTCTTTTTATGGCATACTGAGCCATAAGTAGCCATATTCGAGCCTAGCACATTACATTAATCCAGCCTGTATGATTAATACTTCACTGGATCATACAAACTATGAGATTTGATCAATGAATAAAACTTGATTCAGTTAACTATATGTAAACAATATGTGAACCAGCCAAACTTTTTGTCACTTAACAGCTACAATTTAGAATCAAGGAAATCGTTTTGAAAGCTTAGACTTCGATGGCAAAGCAGAGATGCCACCAACCTCACAGTCTGCATTTTTGTGTGAAATGTCACCTTTGATCTCCCATATGCTGTATTTGCCAAGCAAACTTAAATCCCTGCATAGGACTTACAAGGGTATAGGCAGAACCGTTTTTATAATATAAAAATACGGAGGGAAAAGAGAAACAGCCATGTTATCGGTTAAATGTCTGGGAGAGCTTCTTATTGCCTTGTGTTGTTGGCTTCTCAAACAATGTGGAAGGCACCCTCTTGGGATTTGCCTGAATCGTGCCAGGAATCCTAGCTATACACGAACTTGTGGAGTTGTCCTAACTTGTGTTTTAAATGCTACTATCGTAATTGGCCCATGAAAGGAAGTTCCTGAAGGCCATGCAGTGCTCGGCTTTTACAACAGTTAGGAAAACAGGCAGGTAAAGGATGGGCTTAAACCGAGCGCCTTTAATAAGTTCCATTAAAAAAAAAAAGCTTCACCCCCCTCCAAACTTCGCCCAGGTCCTGGCCGGCAGGGCGGTGGAAGCAAACGGTGGTTGGTCCGCCGGGCTGTCCTTCTGCCTTCCCTCTTCCATTGTAGTTCTGCCCATACCTGCTGGCGGAGAGCAGCATTCGGGGCGGAGCTTAGTCCGGGAGGGAAGGCGGGGCTCCCCGACCAGACGAAGAGAAGCAGAACTCTTCTTCCCCGGGACCGGTTCTGGCGAGGCGAGGCTGCTGTTTGCGGGGCAGCAGAGCAGCAGGAAAAGCCGATCGCGCCGGTGCCGAGCCCCTACTCCGCCTTGGAGGAGGCGCGCGACGAACTTGCAACTGGCGTGGGGCTTCCCTCGGCGGAGAAGAAGCAGGAAAGAAACGCGAAGTAGCTCTCGCCTAGTATAGAGCTGAGCCTGTGTGACCTTGCGCAGTGGAGGAGAGTGGCCGATTCCGAGAGAGCGAGGAGGAAGAGGATCTGCTTTGCTGAAGGATTCGTCCAGGTAAGGACCTGAAGTGCTAGGGTCAAATAGATTGCGAAGTCTCTCCCCCCCCTTCCTATTTCGACAGGTCTGCATTTGGGGGGGGGGGGTCCGTCCTTTTGCAGCCCCAAACTCCTGGGCTTGTATTCCGGAACGCGCACCTGTGAGTAAAATCCTTGGAAGTCAGTGCGGACTTTCATCTGAGTATAGGATAGCTTGGGACTGCGCTTTTATCTCCACTGCTATAAGCCACACGATTTGCAAATGGGCGCCCGACGCGATCTTCTCAAGGGATCCATGAAGTAGAATTTGGACTCGCATCTTCTTTAGCCGGATAACCTTTCTCCTTCCTATGTCTTTGAACATAGGGTCGGACTCACCGCTGTTAACAGACCTGATTTCCGGGATAGGCTTGCCCTTCCACAAGTTAAGGTTCAGCCAAATTGACTAACTAATGGTTTTTAATTTTTATTGTTATTATTTTATCGTCCCTTTCTTGAGGGAAGGTGGGGCCGCTTGGCAATCTGCCTGGCTCCGAAGTCCTCTATGAGTGGCTTAGCCTGTTCTTCCTGCTTGATTCTGCCCCCCCCCTCCTCTCCCCCTTGTCAGAGTTGCAGATCCTGGTAATTTTAGCGAATATTTTTGGAGGGCAGAGCACTTTTCTGTCTTTCATTATTGTTCGTTAGTATTTTAGATGATTATGCCAACATGACATTAGGTTATCTGGAGTTCCTCTTGCATTATTTGGCAATAGTGTGAGGTTTTCTCTCTGAATCAAAATCTTGGAGGGAAAAAAAAGCTAAATTATTGAAAGTAAATAAAGGATGAGTGTAGCAATGAAAAATTTAACCTCTAGCACCCATACACAATCAGCTGAGGCGCAAATTGTACACACACACACACACTGTACATACATACACTTTGTTACCCTTGATTTGTAAGCATGTGGCCTCTTCCTTGAACTCTTCCATTTAGATATTTGGCCCAGCCTATCCCTAAGGCTTAGGAACATGTATCAACAGCTATTGTAACCTAACCTTGTATGTAGAAGCATGTGAATTGAAATTATAGTTTTAATAAACATAAATATGCATAGCACCAGGGTCTAAAATTACAAACCTATGTACTTTTCCCCCAAGTAAAATAGTTACACTGGCAGTAGCACTTTTTTACCCCTCTCTTTGAAAGTGCCAGGTTTTAGAAATAGAATTGCTTGTTCTGCTCAAATTTCTCTAAATTAGAAATAGTTATCTTTTAATATTCAGCAAGTGATTGGTAAATGATGAAATGAGTGGGCCCAGGTGGCACCAGCAGTGCAGCAGACTTAGCTTTCATGGTGCTAATATATTTGCTCTCACCCTGGCAACATGATTTCAGTCTTTCCATGGCTCCATCTAAAGTCAAGGAGATGAAGAAAATACTCTTTTTATTATGTAACTTTATACACTTCTTAGCATTAACTGAATCTCTTTGCAACCGGTGCAGAAGTGCCAGTTGCTTTCTACTTGCTCTGATTTGTAGACATGAAAAAATGCCTGTCAGCGCAAAGAATGTATCTTTTAGGTGCTGGCAAATTCTGTAGCATCTGTCATTTCAGTTGGGAGTTGATCTGCTTCTTATTTCACTCTGCATTTTTCCTAATGTAACAGTGAACCGTTTTCATCCTTTTGTAGGATATATGCTGCATTTTAGAAGCTTCTGTGTGTGCCTTCTTTCAAGATTTTCCATGTCAGGAAACTATCCTAAGTATTGGAGGCCTAAGTCATTTTGCTATATGTTATGCGGATCTGGCTGTTCACTTAGGATTTGCCTATATTTGCCTGTTTTCTATATTGTTATTCTGCATTAGGTAACATTGAATCACGTGCCTGAGAACTGAAATCCTCTAAACTCTTGTTTCCAAATTCCTGTTACTGACATTAATTGTAATCTTATTCAAGTTAATCATCCTCTTTTAAAGAAAAGTTAAATAATGAACATTATCAGGATTAGTCTGAATTGCTCAGACTTACTGGCTTCTAATTATAATCAGCCTGACAGAAGCAATGTTACTGTTGCTAAGGAATATTTTTGGTCAGTGAAAGACTTAGTGCAAGATGTAGCAGTGGATATTAAATACAAATAAAATTCTATGATTCATTTTTCAGTATGAAGATAAGATGAGTGCAAAGGGATGTGACTAGGTTCATGTTGTAGGCCATGTTCTGTTTGAATCATACTATAAGCTGCAGTGGTTTGCTGCTGTAAACCATTTTTCACACTATATGAACTACAGTGGATGGATTTTCAGAAATACTAAGCTAAAACCAAACAAACCATTGCTTAGCATGGTATAGAAATAAGCCCATTCTTCAGATTACTTTCACATTAACACTTTACTATATTCATCTATATGGTATTATATTCATATCCAAAGCATCAAAGATAGGCATTACCTGTTGAACTGTCTTTGGGATAGTATTATTAAACAAAAGTAATTAAAATATATATTGGAAGCAAAAATAAGCTGGAGGAATTATTTATTTATTTATTTATTTTTATTAGTTTTATACCCCACCTCATTTCCCTGGTCAGGGGGAACTCGAGGCTGCTAACAACAATTAAAATACAATATGTTACAATATAAAAATCAAAAACAAACATCTATCCATTCACAACATTCTACAGACCTTCAAAAAAGGAAAGCACATCAATTCCAGGACCTCCAACAAAGCCAGGTCTTTGTGGCCTCGCTTTTCAGAGATATTTACTTACTAGATTCCTCAATGCCTTCAACAATGATGCATCTTCTAATGTACTGCCTTCATTGGAAAAGTTGGGATATATCCAGAGATGTATCTGCCTTGAATATATCCCATGTTGAATGGTTTACCATAATCAAAAATCAGCACAGGAAATGTTTGATGACAATGGGTATGATGTCATAAACTGCTTTATGCTAATGTGTGGTGAAGGTGCTGGCCAGTTTGGTGTAATGGTTAAGGTCTAGCTTAGAAACTAGGAGACTGTGACTTCCAGTCCCATTTTAGGCATGAAAAACCAGCTGGGTAATTTTGGACCAGTCACTCTGTCTCAGCCTAACCCATCTCAGAGGGTTGATATTGTTGTGGGGAAAGTAGGAGGAGTATTTGCCATCTTGAGTGGTATCTGAAAAAAGACAGGATAAAAATCTTACACATATCATTTACATTTAATTTTCCTGGTTTTAAATACAAGATCCTGTATAATGGGTCATTATACATCTTAAAGCAGATAAAGACACTGCTAATTTTGTTGATTAGAGGTATGGTTTGGAAAGATTAGAAAAGCACATGCCCATTCATTACAAAATAAATGAATATAAATGAGTTCTTTAAATTTACCTGATTGGATTTTTTTAAACTTCTCTGATCATTGATCAATTTTCTTATCTGACCAAATAGTCATCTTACACTTTTCAAATTGTTAGTCCAGTATATCAACTGACATATCATATTTTGTGAATGACTGTGTTGCTGCTAATGGATTGAAACTCCATCCAGAAATATTGACTGTTCACATATATTTCTTCATTTCCTTCTTGCTGGGAGAAAGCCCTGCTTTATGCTTGTTATCTACATGCAGTGAATCATAAATAATCTTTTTTCCCAGGAATCCCACTGCATGGGATAACAAGCATAGAGCAGTGCTTTCTCACAGCAAGTGAGGGGAAAAAGGACAATTTGCATCAGATTTTGAGTTTGGACTGTCATATTTAGAGTTATCTGCCTCTGCTGAAAATTTAAATTATGCAAAATTTGCAATTCTTGTGGAAATCTATTAAAATGACAACCCCAGGAGAGGGTGAGTTTGGTCTGACCTGGTTTTAATTGAAAATGACCCGCTTCATTTACGTGTTGTGAGGATTATCGTGATGGTCAGATTTATAAATCATACTGAGGTTCAGAGTATTTAGCATTGGCTTATGTGCTGTGTGTACCCAGTTGTGATTTATTTAACAAACAAGTAAAACAAGTTGCTTAGTGCAATATGTGACCTCAACCCATAAATCATTTGAACATAAATTAATGTTAAGCTTAACATTAGGCAGTTGGTTCACAAAGGACACAAAGCCAGTATCTAACAAACTTATATATTATACTTATATACTATATATATATACTTATATATTATATATAATATATACTTATATATATATATATAATATATATGTTATTATATAGATAACTTAGCTGAATGCATTGATTGTCAGTTTCAAATGTAAGCATTTAGAATGCTGCAATTATTTTTAAAATGCCATATTTGTAAAAAGCTATATTCACTAGATTAATCTTTTCAATTGCTTTAAACAATAGTTTTGTAGATAAGGCTATGAAAATGTCTTGCAATCTTCCCCAATCTGTGTGTACATGAGACATGGAAATATTCAGCAATAACCATGCTTGTTACAGAGTTTGGGAATTTAAAATCCACAAGTCTAAATATGGAACGACTATAACAAAAATTACGTTTTAGATACCATAATAACAAATCTATACACTACTGCCGCATCTTTTTGTAAAAGGAAGCTATTCAATTTTGTATATATTTTTAATGCAATAATAAAATTTTTAAAATATAAAATAAAATAAAATCCACAAGTCTAGAATAATCTTCAGGCTGGGAAAGTTTATTGCAGCATATTTTTTAAAATGTGACTCTTCACCACATTTTTGTCAAAAAGCTGTTCAAATGTCAGCTAGCTGTTGATAGACATGTCCAAAAGGTATTTTCAGTGTTTTCTTATGAACCTGGAAAGATATGCTTTACCACAGGGTTCAATCTGCAGACAATTATTGTGTAATTAAAAAAAAAAATCCACTGCAGAAAATAGAATTTTTCTTCATCAAACTTACACATGATACCAAGCTAGAATTGAAAGATAAGATAAAAAGATTCAGTGTTTTTGTGTGTATGTTTGTGTCAGTGAGTGACAGTGATAACTCCTCTGTTGTCTTAACAAAGGATGGTTTGGGGGGAGGGAAAGAACGTCAGTCTTCAGGATAATTTCTCTCATCTTCAAAATAATCTTGAAGATTGATCTTCGGGGAATAAACAGACAATTTATTTACCAGAACTTTGCCTCTGGGAATGGGGTGATAGTACTCTATGTAGCCTATTAAAGGCTGATGCACTTCAGCTTGTAATGGAAGAGCAGTCAGATGCCATGATGACTTATTTGCCTGGCACAAAGTTTGTAAATGTTGGCATTAAAGGAGACATCTAGCTCTCTCCTGGAAACCAAATTTCAGTTGCTAGGTTAAAGATTGAAAGCTAGGATAAACTTCCAGGATAAACTGTTGAGTTTGCTTTGAATCAAACTCTTTCAGACATAATTCCCTTTAAAACATCATTTGTTGCCTTTTCTGTAAACATTCCTTGTTTAGAGAAAAGGTACATTTGCTGATGACTGGAAACCTCTTATGGTCTTCTTGTGTAAAAATGGGAAAAAATGAAGTTGTGATTTAATGGTTTTGATGATTAGATACAATAGATTATTCTTAGAACAGGAATATATAAGATTAAAATATATTAATCGCTGCTATGAAGAATATCAGAATCCACTTCTTTAAATCTTTTTTCTTTTCTTTTTCTGTTTTTCTTCAACTTTGTTCCCTGCACTTTTGTTTTTTCCTTGATTTTCTTTTTCTTTCTTTTCCCTACTTTATATTGCTTTGTGTTAGGGTTTTTTGTTCAGAAGTTTCTCTAAAAATTATATACAGAAATAATAAAATGTTACTTGCAGCAAGAAAGTTAAGTCCATTTATAAGATTAAGCAAGGCACTAACAGCACTAACAACAATAATAACCACCCAGCAACTCTAGGTGTTTATAACCAAGATTGGGGTGCAACTCAGAACAAACTACAATAGGAGTAATAAGCTACAATTAATCAACTGCTAATTGTATTTCATTTTGCCTTACACTTAACATAGAGAAGCTAACAAAGCAGCTTTAAAAGATTCCTACGAGAATATCAGTAGACAATGGGAAATACCTGGTGCAAAAAGAGCTATCCCTAAGGATTGAATTGGAAATTGTTTTGATTGCCCAGATAGAAAGGATACAGAAAAAGCCATATGCAGTCTGATTGACTATGTGGGAAAATGTATCTACTAAAGATATTTAGAACAGGA
The DNA here is from genome assembly GCA_027560395.1 of Boaedon fuliginosus. Lineage (NCBI taxonomy): Eukaryota > Metazoa > Chordata > Lepidosauria > Squamata > Lamprophiidae > Boaedon > Boaedon fuliginosus. Next base: position 149,102 of record JANHGC010009454.1, on the reverse strand, counting down.
CATCACTTGTAGACATTACATGCATTACTTAACAGCTGGCTAAATTTTCATTTTAGCTATTGTCTTATTGAATGTATAAATTAATGCTCATATATAATGCTATGATTTATGAAGTATGATTTATATAATATAGCATTATTTAGTGAAATATGTGAGCCCAGGTTTGATGTCAAACTGGAAAAACTCAAAACAAAATAGAGATAGCACCATCGTGTGCTGGGCGCTATATTCATCCTAATGCAGATGCTCAGGGTGATATGGGGATAAAGAATAAAAGAAATGAGACATCCAAAGGAGAAAAGATAGCAACAGGAAGTAAGTTTAATTAGAAAGTAAGACCAACAGGATAAAAATTAACCCAGCGATGATGGAGTTTAGTTTTCTACATTTTCTAAATGATGATGTTAATAGTTATAATATGCTTGTACTGATTCAGGATAATTATATCAGTGCTGCTGATGTTATTGAAAATATTATCATAAAGAAAAAGATTCCTTCCTGTCAAGTTCAATTTCTTTGACTATGTGGCACATGCCCACATAATTTACTTGGCAATAATGTGGACAAGGTTTTGTGGTTACCTTCTTCTGGGATGCTTCTTCAACTTCTCAATCTGTTCTACAGCCCTTAGACCTCCTAACACTCAGCTAAGATTGTGTAGGTTTTATAAAAATACCCCAGACATAAACTACTGTAGTATTATTCAGTTTAGTTCAGGTTTAAGACGAAAGTTGTCCAGAAATCCAACCTGATTAGATCAAAACTATAGCATGCTAAAATGTGAAAGGGATATTAGATATCATTCAGTATCACATTAATATGATTCTATTAAATATAATCCTTTAACTATGAAAACCTTTCAAAAATGTGTGTTTTATGCTGTTTTGTGACACAAATTCTGAATATTATATTTATCCCAAAGAATGTAGCAGCCACTCAGTGTAGAATCTTAACACTCCAAGATCATGCATGCCAATGGGTGGCAGTATAAAGCATGTTTAGTACAAAAATACAGAAAACGATCCCAGAACTTTTGTACAGTTCTTAGAAAGAATGCCAAATTTCAGTTTTAGTTACACTGCTTAATAATAGAAGTTTAACTAGGACACATACTGCAAGTGAGTTAGGTTGTCATTAAAGTTAACTAATTTATGTCAAGGAAGATACTGAACAAAAGTCTTCATTCAAAAACATAAGTTTGGCCAAATGAAAAAAAAGGAATAAAAATTTTGCACAAAAGCAGTGCAAATGTGCAGTAGAGAATACTGAAAAGGAATTTGAGAGATACATAATTAATATACTTTTTAGTTAATATATTGAACATACAGATATAAAGTAAAGGTAAAGGTTCCCCTCACACATACGTGCTACTCAGTTCTCAACTCTAGGGGGTGGTATGCATCTCCGTTTCAGAGCCGAAGAGCCAGCGCTGTCTGAAGACGTCTCTCTGGTCATGTGGCCAACATGACTAAGCGCCAAAGGCGCACGGAACACTGTTACCTTCCCACCAAACTTGGTCCCTATTTTTCTACTTGTATTTTTACATGCTTTCGAACTGCTAGGTTGGCAGAAGCTGGGACAAATAATGGAAGCTCACTCAGTTACGTAGGATTCAAACTGGCAAACTGCCAACCCTTCTGATTGACAAGCTCAGCCTATTACCCACTGAGCCACCACATCCCACAGGTATACTATATAGTTAATTTTCTGGTATCTAACATGAGTTTTTAAACCAATAATTTAAAAACTAAACACATTAAATGGGAAACTAGCTAGGAATACCACTATTTGTTGCAACTGTTTTCATTTCAGAAGCTGTAGGAGAGATAGCAGCCCTTGTTGACATTTTCAGAAAGATGGATTTTGACAACACATTAGGAAAAAGGAGAATATATTTAAACTGAGAAAATATTAACACAGTTAAGCATTTATGTCAGTTGAGTTCAATAATATGCACTGAACTTGAATTATTTCAACAGAAACACCTATAAACACTTTAAAAGAAAGAATTGAGAATACGCATCTACAAATTCCAACTGTTGAATTTCCATCAACAAAGGGATTTAAATCTGTAGGCTAAAACATGATATGTTGGTAATGAACAAACATGTATGAAAATTATATGGCATGTGAAGTTTTATAGCACACTTTTAAAACTACTTGGCAATATTATTGTATTTATTATATGTATGCCTTTTTAACTGAAAAAAATGTTAGCACACTTCAGCATTTATGTTGAGTTCAGTAATAGGCAACATTTATTTAATCAGAAACACAAAAACACTGTTAAAAAGGAATTGAGAATCCACATCTACAGGTAATTATGACTACTTATCAGTGAGGGCACTGAATGAGTGGTACCTATTTATTATTGGTACTCGAAGTTCTAGTAATTCAGACCCTTGGCTTGCACTTAAGACAGTTGCAGTCTTCCATAATCGCATGATCATTTGTAGCCTTCTCTGCCAGCTTCTCACAAGCAAAATCAATGGATGAGATAGCAGGGAAAATCACAAGTTGCTCCTGCCTCCTTTTTCCCAGGGTACCCTGCTACAGTGTACAGGCAATCCTTGGGATCTTATACTCTGTAACATCCCCCTGTCTACCTGCACTCTGAGTTGTGTCTCCTTACACACCATAGCACCCACCCCTCCCCCTGTTACCTCAGTATTTATTTATTTTATTTCATTTTATTAGATTTATACCCCGCCTCTCTTCCCGGGTCAAGGGGAACTCGAGGCAGCTTACTACAGTAGTTAAAATACAATATAATACATTAAAAATTAGCACATAATCACATACAACCAATTCTTCTAATGGGGCACATCAAGCCCCTGATGACTCACCTGTGCTCTGTAATGCCACCTCTGACCCCTGATCCATAGTACTTAGGGCCCCACATGCTCCATAGTACCTCCATAGGCCTTCTGCACTATGTAACATCTGACCACAACATTCCAAAACACCTGCCCACAGCACACATATCTTCAGTAGCCCCTGCACTTCCCATGCTTCTTGCCTGGGATTCAGAGGTGGTATTCATCCAGTTCTGACAAGTTCGGGTGAACCGGCAGCGATAATTTTGATTGGTTCGGAGAACTGGCAAATACCACTTCTGATTGGCCACTCCCTGCCCCGCCCTTTCCAGGAGTCTCCACACGGCCCTATTTGGCTTCCAGGACAGGTTTTCTAGGCCAAAAACAGGGAACAGGGATGCAGCTGCCCACCCAGTCACATGAGCACAGAGCCACATCCACCACAGAACTGGTAGTAAAAAAAATTGAATCCCACCACTGCTGGGATTCCCATCTCTTCTCCTTAATAGCCTTTATGGTCTGGGACTATGATGACAATTGGGACTGTCAGGATTGCCGCTGCTCAGCAGTCATGGGACATTGCACTTTGCGATCGCATTGCTAAGCAACAGGAGTTCCGATTCCAATTGTTGTTCTAACCCAATGATTTCACCTGTATTAACTTTTTATACATTGGCTGCATTGAGCCTTTTGCTCAGAACTGAGTTAATGCTATGCAGAGTACAGAGATGGTACAGGTCCCTTGTGCCCAAAAGGTTAGAGGCCACTATTGTAGGGTGATGGCTAATATGTTTTTAAGAAGTCATTTTAGATTTTGTGTTTCCACCCTGCCATTTGCACTGTACATACACTTATTTATCCACAGTGACTAATTACAGTTCTAGAATTGAGTATGATATAAATACACACATTTCCCCATGATTTGCATTTGCCAGAAAGTATTTTGTATTTTCAGAGTCACATGCTTACAGCTTAGCAAGTATTAGTTTACTAATCTGTATCTTACACAGTTGTCTTGACTTGCCGTTGCTGATATTGCTGTACTGAAAAACATCTGTGATATGTGGAGGTGTGAGAAAAAAATGGGATTGTCTTTCTGTTTAAGTGCTGTGTAGTGATTCGCAAAAGCTCATGTATAAAATGTTTAAGTATATAATACAATATAATCTTTAATTAACTGACAAGTCTAGGTAGAACCCTGGTTGGGAAATAAAGTTAATAGTGGCCTAACTGATAGTGGTCTACTTCTCCAAAATTTCAATGGTGCTAAAGTCAGATCATTTCAATTTCATTCTGAATCATAAATACAGCATAGCAAAAAAGCTAAATTATTTTAATAAGCATTACTAGCAATATACCGAATGTAAAATGGACAAGTATTCAACATTTTTCAGTTGACCGATCATAATTTCTCACTAGGCCATTAAAAAGTGGTTCTGACATCAATATTTTTGGCTCCGTATTTTTCAAGAAATAACTGATTTAAAGGAAAGTTGCTAGAAAATGATGTGGCATTTAAATTAGTTTCAGTTATTATTAACTATTTTGAGTGGGGTGGGAATTTATTGCAATGTCTTGTCAAGCACATTACTTCCAATATAAAGAAAAAGTCTTCTTTGTGTTAAACTAGATTGTTGTCCTCTATAGGACACATTTTCTCAGTTGCAAAACAGAAATGGTTTGTCTTTGCCATCACCTGGCATCTTTTTGTTTTTTCTAACCACAGGTAGTACTTGACTTAAAACCATTTGTTTTTGACCGGTACTAAAAAAGGTGACTTATGGCTGGTTTTTCACACTTAACAACCATTACATCATCCGCATGGTTACATGGTCAAAAATGTTGTGCTTGGCAATTGGCATGTATTTATGATAGTTGGACTGTTTCGCACTCATGTGATCACCATTTGGAAGCTTTCCAGTTGGCTTTGAACAAGCAAAGTCAATGGGGGAAGGCAAATTTGCTTAATGACTGCATGATTCACTTAGCAGCTACAGTGATTCACTTAACAACTGTGTTAAAAAGGTTGTAAAATGAGGCATAATTCATTTAACAACTGCCTTTCTTAACAATATAAATTTTGAGCTCAATTGTCATACATTGAGGACTACCTACTACACCTTTTATTGCTCAGAATCCTGGTCCCACTTGCTTAATAAATAAAAATAAAAATATATGTTTTACATTTATCTCATCTTCATTATTTTCATAAATAACTCAAAATTGCAAACATACCTAACACTTTTTCTTCCTATTTTCCCAACAACAACAACCGTGTTAGGTGAGTTGTTAGGAGAGAGTGATTGGCCCAAAGATATCGAACTGGTTTCAAGTGGGACTAAAGTTCAGAATCTCCTGCCACTAGACCACAATTTATTTATTTATTTATTTATTAGATTTGTACCCCGCCTCTCTTCACCCAAGGGGAACTCGAGGCGGCAAACAATT